>JACCIY010001334.1:0-47171 GCA_025506505.1 Flaveria sonorensis
TATGCATGCTATGTGATTATACATGTAAATTTGAGTACTGATGTGAATTTGAACTTGAAAACGATAAGTAGTTAATCACACCTAGCCATTGTAATTAGGGACTTACTATACTTGTTAGATCTAAGCTATTACCTTGAATGATAACTATTCGTGTCTTAACTCTTATAGCAAATATGATCATGGCGGAAGGAAATCTGTAAAAGCTACACGTGACAGTTCTTGTGGTGGACTGTTACCCGGGCCCACGTAAGAGCTAAACTAAAAGCCATTATCAAGAAACCATTACTGATGATTTTATCAAATATGCAAAATGTCTTACCATGAATAGTGATAGTGGTGATGAAAGTAGTTATAGATGGAGACAGGATTGAGAAGGGAATAAAAGGAGAAGTACTGATAAAAGGTAAGAAAAATACTAAGAAGAGGTTTAAAAGACTGAGGAAGAACAACCAGAGCCAGAAGTGGTGGTTTATAGTCATAGTGAGGATGATACGAGATAAAGCTAGCCAAGGGCTGCAATTATGGGGCTTTCCAAAGTGTAAGCCCTTTGTGTTTGATGAAAATGATAATACAATAGCTGCCTACATTAGAAAATTGAATACCGGAGGACTTGAAGATGAATTTTCCTCTTACTCCTTTGCTACTTTCAACATTATGTTGGTGAGATAATATTATTCAAGCTGAGGGTAGAGGGTGATTTGTAAGATTAGGTGGTATGGGTTAAAGAAACTGGTTTTGGAGGAATATAGTTTGTATTCGTAGATGGATAAGAATGAGAGAGAGTTCTTGCATCTGGAAGCATGTAAGATGAGTCAAAAGGAGTATACTTTGAAATTCATTAGCTAGCAAGACTATGTAAGTATTGATGACTCACATGTCTAGAAAGATCAAAGATATATATAAAGTAATAGTTACACATAAATAAAGCTTTGATAAACTTATTTGATAAAGTGAAACTAGAACTCACTCGTAATAATTTATTTTTGTATGCATATTAGCATGATAAGTATGCATTGGTGAATAAAGATTTGAGCCTGGCATGGATCCCGAGGCTACACAACATCAAGATAAAAGACCAACATCTTGTCATATTTTTTAGTTTTACTAAAGTTTTCAATTTTAATGTAATAGTAGGAAAGTGAAGGAATAACGAAGTTGGTTCAAAATGATGGTTTGTATTAATATGAATCCAAGTGTTGGAATCAACATTAAAGGGGTGATTATTGAACTAATGTTGATTAATTGTTATAAATTGTTTAGGTTTATTATCTCTGTATCGAATAAAGTGTTTTTTTTTTACTTTAGAAGAAGAAGTCAATAAATAAGATCAGATGATTGATTATTAAGATATTAGTTTATTCAAACAGGAGTCATAATGTATTGTAATTTGGGCATTTTTTATTGATATCATAAAAAAAGAGTTGTGTGGAGAGATTACGTACACTAACCATGTGTTTTCTATTTGTGTTATCATATTTGATTGATAGTCTGAGTGAGTTTCCCATGTGTTTTCTTTTGTTTTATCATATTCGGTTGATAGTTCTGGTGAGTTTGATAAAGGTATGATTGCCACACTTACTACACTGAACAACCCCTAAATTTGAAGGATAACATGTGATTGTGCTAGTAAATAAAAGCTTTGAATATATAATTTACTCCATATTAAATCTCATTATAAGTAATACCTCTCTAATTTAAAATATCTAATGTTTAAGCATTGAATCTTTTAAATATATCTCCTACAGTAAAATTTAAAAAAAAAAACTCTTTAAGGCGTGACTAAAACAAGTTACATTGGGCACATGCTAGTCAACAATCTGCTCATACGCATAAGTCATCACAACAGAATTATGAAATCCACGCCATGATGAGATAGATTCCAATCCATGAGATAGATCACTAATCCAGCAACAGTTCATGTTAAAACTCCAGCTCATAAATACACACACACACTATATATATATATATAATATATATAAATATATATCTATATATATATATTATGAATTATTACCATAACAAGTGGATGAACTCTTTGTCAAACTTGTAGATAAGTTTACTATGCTAAATAGTTTTACTTCTCTACCAAAATAATTGATCTTTATAGTATAAATACTACCTCAATGTAGAGGAGAATATGCACCTCTTGTATATACTTTTATAAGTTATACATTTCTTTTCTTTTTGCTCTTGCAATTCTGTTTAAAGTTCTTACGTTATTAACACTAATCTTGTGTTAATTATTGTGATATTATAACACGTCATCAGCACGCGAGCTCTTAAACTCTAATCAAGAATATCAATAAGCACACAGTCATCCATTAATCAAGATTATCTCTTTCTCCAGTTTATCCAAAGCAAATTTCAAAGATGATAAACCCTGTTTTAGTACAGGCAACCATTATGCCATTTTAATTTTTTATCCCCATTGCTGAACTACCACCTAAAGAATTTAAACTTTTCTTATTTCTATATTGTTTATAGCTCTACCGCTTTATTGTATCGCAATGTTTATTGATATATATGGATTCTAATAATTATCTTACTATTGCTTAATTCTTGTTTCGCAAACAAAAATGTCAAACATTGCGAGAAAATCAAATTCCCAGCTCTTAATATCAATGGAGAAAACTATATGCCAGTGGACGGCTCATAAAAAACATTTTAAATCCATGGGTGTCTTAGAAACTATACAAGAGGAAAATGTCTGCTTGGAACAATAGAAAGCGAAAGCTGATGTCTTTCTGCATAAGCATATTGATGAAATGTTACAATTTGAATATTCAAATTGTGAAGATCCATATATTTTATGAAAAGATTTAAAAGCAGATTTGATCACCAAAGGGAAGTTCTACTTTCGCACTGCTAGAGATGAATGGACAATCTCAGGTTCCAGGATTTCAAAAGGTAAATAAGTACACCACTACTTTGTTCAGGATATGCTCGCCCCTCGGATTCTACTACGACAAAATGTTACTGAGGAAGATATGTTGGAGAAAACTTTCTCCACATTTCATGCATCAAATATAAACTTGCAACAACCATATAGGTTGCAAAAAAGTTTTAAAAGATATCTGATTAAAATTCATTCTCCTCATAGCAGAAAAAAAAATAAGCTTTTGATGAAAAATCATCAAGCTCGTCTCATTAGCAATTCCAGAAGTAATGTTGATACTAAAACTCTGGAAGAAAGGGAGACGAGGTCGTGGTCGTGGTTCTATTGAAAAAGTTACCCTAATGGTCGCAACCATTCTTTAAAGTGTAATTATAATTACCGAGGTAACTTTTATAGTCGTGGACGTGTCGTGGTAATGGATATGGCCGTGGTAAAATCAAAGAACAATCAATTACCACACTCTATAAATAACAATTTTAACCAACACAAAAGGAATGAAGCTGGTAGGTTCGAAAACAATGGCACTTCCTGTTTTAGATGTGGTAGCACAAACCACTGGTAAAGGCTTGTCGCATAGCTTCATATTATATGAGTTATACCAGCCTCTCTTAAAAGGAAAGAGAAGGAAGTGAACCATGTTGATAATTTTGATAATCTCAACATTGAGTTGAACACTGCAGACTTTGACATAGAACTCTGAAACACATGTTGCTTAACAGTAATAGTTATATGCAACAATTAAGTGTTTTCCCTATCTTTAATTATGTATTTTTCTTCATGTAATGTTTTCTTTCGATTAAATAAAGTTCTTGGTAAAATTAACAATATTCTACGTTATTCACTTATTATTTTTTATACTTTCAAGATTAAATGAACATCATTGGAGCGCAAGATCAACAATGAAGCAGATATATGTATAGCGGATGGTGGAGCCACACACACTATACTTAGATCTAAGAAATATTTTTTGTGAACTTAAACCAACAAATGGAATCGTTAATACAATATCAGGACCTACAGACCTGATAGAAGGAGTGGGAAAAGCTAATTTAGCATTACCAAATGAATAAAGCTTATAATAGAAAATGCTTTATTTTTTTCCAAAATCAACAAGAAATCTTTGAGTTTTAAAACATATATCATAACGGATATGATACTTGGTCAAGGACTGTTGATAGTGAAAAATATTTGCATATCGTAAGCAAAGATCAGATATTAGAAAAACTGCTAATGCTTCAATCTGGTTTACATTATACACAATTATGTGCCTCAAGCATATATGGCAGTTAAAGAAAAATTTTATGATCCTGAAACACTTAACTTGGCATGACAGATTAGGCCATCCAGGATCTATATTGATGAGAAAATAATGAAAACACTCAGGGCATCCATTGAAATATCAAAAGATCCCCAATCGAATAAACCTTTTTCTACATCTTGTTCTTTTGGAAAATTAATTACAAGGCCTTCGCCTGTGAAAATTAAAAAGGATCACCTCTGTTTCTTGAAAGAATTCAAGGAGACATATGTGGGTCAATTCATCCACCATGTGGACCATTTAGATACTTTATGGTTTGATAGATGCGTCAAGTAGATGGTCTCATGTCTCTTTGTTATCAACTAGTAATGTAGCATTTGCGAAATTTCTTGCATAAATATCAAATTACGAGCACATTTTCCTAATTATACTATAAAAGGGTGAGACTTGATATGTTGGTGAATTCACATCACATGCTTTTATGATTATTGCATGTCTGTAAGAATTATTGTGAACACACCTGTTGCTCATGTACACACAAAATGGCATAGCTAAGTCGGTAATCAAACGTCTACAACTAATAGCTAGACCATTAATAATGAGGTCAAAACTCCCTGTGTTTATTTGGGGTCATGCAATTCTTCAATTGGATCATTAATTCGTGTGAGACCAAGTGCAAATCTTAAATACTCTCCCTTACAACTTGTTTCTAGCAATGAGCCAAACATTTCCCACCTTAGAATTTTTGCGTGTGCTATGTATGTCTCTATTGCACCATCACAACATATAAAATGGGTCCTCAAAGAAGGTTAGGAATATACGTTGGATATGAATCAGCTTCCATCATAAGATATCTTGAACCTTTAACGGGTGACGTATTTACAGCACGTTTTACTGATTGTCACTTTAACGAGTCAGTTTTTCCAGTATTAGGGGGAGAAAAGAAAAACAAGAAAATGTGTCTCATGGTACGTTCTTTATTATTATATCTTGATCTAGTAACTAAACAATGTGAGACAGAGGTTCAAAAGATAATACACTTGCAAGAAATTGCAAATCAATTACCTGATGCATTTACTGATACAAACAAAGTACTAAATCTCATATACCAGCTGTAATGCTCCAGCTCGAGTTGAGATTACAAATAAGCAAATAGATAAAACAATGACTCATGAATCTCAGAGACGTTTGAAACGAGGGAGACCAATCGGTTCTAAGGATAAAAATCCTCGAAAAAGAAAAACTCCTGAAAAGAAAGTTGACAATAAGTGAATGATCTTGATGCAATGCTAAGTACCAAAACCTTTCTTGAGGAGGATTTGATGAAATTACAAAGAAATATCAATTACTATAGTCACACATATATCTTATGGAATCGAGATAAAATGGAAGGTATTGATGAAAAATTTTTCTTATTCTGTAACAAGTGACATCATGAGTGGAGATGATGATCCTGAACCAAAATCATTTAGTGACTGTCAAATAGACATGATTGGGATAAATGGAAAGGAGCTATGCAAGCTAAATTAGATTCACATAACAAACAAAAGGTCTTTGGACTATTGTTATTACTTCGATGGTCGTAAAGGCTGTAGGGGATAAATGGGTTTTTGTACGAACAAAATGAAAAAAAAAGTTACAAGGTATAAAGCTAGACTTGTAGCTCAAGGTTTTTAACAAAGGCCAGGGATTGATTATGAGAAAACATACTCCTCTGTTATGGATGCAATAACCTTTAGATACTTAATCAGCTTAGCAGTCTCTAGAAATTTAGAGATGCGTCTTATGGATGTTGTCACAGCTTACTTGTATGGATCACTAGATAGTGACATCTATATGAAAATTCCTGAAGGTTTTAAATTCCCCGAATCATTAAGCTCAAAGCCTAAGGAAATGTATTCCATCAAATTACAAAGATCCTTGTGTGGACTCAAACAATCTGGAAGGATGTGGTACAATCGTTTGAGTGATTATTTGACAAGTAAAGGATACACAAAGTAACATATTTGTCCATGCGTCTTCATTAAGAAGACGACATCAGGATATGTATCATAGCTGTGTATGTTGATGATCTAAATATATTAGGACACAAAAGGAAATTAATAAAGCAATTGCTCTTTTAATGAAAGAAGTTGAAATGAAACACCTTGGAAAAACTAAATATGTATTGGCTTGGCAGATTAAGCATATGCATAATGGAATACTTGTACATCAGTCGACTTATACTGAGAAACTCTTAAACGTTTCAATATGGACAAAGCTAATCCTTTAAGCACACCGATGGTTTGTTAGATCACTCAATGTTGATAATGATCCATTTCGTCCTTGCGAAGATGAAGAGGTTCTTGGTCCAGAGATACCATATCCCAGTGCAATTGGAGCTTTTATGTATCTTACTAACTGTAAGAGACCTGACATTTTTTTTACAGTTAATTTGTTAGCAAGATGTAATTCAGCCCTACTAAAAGGTACTGGAATGGGATTAAACATATTTTCGATATCTTCGAGGTACTATTGATTTAGGCGTGTTTTATCCTAATAATTCAAAAGAAGGGTCGGTTAGTTATATGCATGTTATTTATCTGATCCCCATAAAGCAAAATCTCAAACTGGATACATATTTAATAATGGAGAAACTGCGATTTCATGGCGTTCTCAGAAACAAACACTCGTTGTGACATCCTCAAATTATGCTGAAATCATTGCACTACATGAAGCTTCAAGAGAATATTTATGGTTAAGATCTATGACACAACTTATTTTAACTTCTTATGGATTGGAGAAAGATAGAAATGCAACACCAATCTATGAGATAATAGAGCTTGTGTTTCCAATGAAAGAAGCGTATATCAAAAGTTACAGAACAAAACATATTCCACCAAGATTCTTTCATACACTCAAGACCTTATTAAAGATAAATAAGTTGAAATGAGATACGTTCAATCTAGCAATAATTTAGTTGATCTTTTCATAAAGGCACTTCCAAAACAACTTTCAGAAAACATGTTTATGTTATTGGCATGCGACACATACACACAATGTGATAATCTACAGAAGACAAATTGAGGGGAGTTATAAGCTGCACTCTTTTTTCCTTAGCTAAGGTTTTTCTCACTGGGTTTTTTAGCAAGGTTTTTAATGAGGCAGTACTTAAACTCTTGAAGTTTGAAAAGTGTCATCCAAGGGGGAGTATTATGAATTATTACCATAACAAGTTGATGAACTTTTTGTCAAACTTGTAGATAAGTTTACTATGCTAAATAGTTTACTTGTCTATCAAATGATTGATCTTTTTAGTATAAATACTACCTCAATGTAGAGGAGAATGCACCTCTTGTATACACTTTCATAAGTTATGTATTTATTTTCTTTTGCTTTTGTAATTCTTTTTAAAGTTTCTAAGGTTATAATACTAATCTTGTGTTAATGTATTATGATATTATAACAATATATATATATATATATATATATATATATATATATATATATATATATATATATATATATATATATAGGTGTGTGTGTGGTGTGTGTATCAGTGCACAATGTTGTGTCTTCATGAGTGAATGAATTTTTATTCTTTTAGTCCCTTTAGAAATTACATTCTCAATTAATTTTTTCCCTTTATTAAATTTAATAATAATGTTATGACATCAATCAATGATTTTAAGCTTCTAGCATGCACGCATACAGTGATTGGATAGATATAGATGCATATTGTATGAATTAAAATTTTTTAAACTTGACATTAAATACAAACATGCTTTAAAATAAATGACATCTTCCATTATTTGAGAAAAGTACAAAACCGTCGCTATAGAAATAAATGGTATCTTCCATAATTTAAAACATACATTACAAAAGTTGCCAAATCGGCACACATATTTATATATGATTATACTTAGTTTTCTAATACACACCGGAGATAATTACTTGTTTACAACCATTGGAATAGGAGAAACAGTAAAAGAAACATTAAATTTCTATTTACAAGTGTAAAATGACATCATTTTGAATCTTATAGCCTTCATCACATGCTCTAAAAATACAGATGATTAATTATCCCTTCTTCATAATATATGGTTATCAAATCTTAATCACCTGCCTTGGTTCAATGTCGGAAATGTACATTTTCAACCACACACCACATTCAATTGACCTACAAAACTTAGAATAACCTAAACCCAAACCACTTTATTTCTTTGCTTGTTTTGTTGCCTTTTGTCTCACTAGAATATCTTTCCACCATGAAGACACAATTCTCTGACCTCTTGTATCACAAACACTACTAACAACAGATTGGCGACACAATACTGATCACAACTAGACTCTATGTAGTGATCAAGATCCTTCGAAATCCTTTCTATTTCATACGCATCAGAAGAAATACCAACATAATTGGTACCCAACATGGATTCGGGAAAATTATGTGGATGCTCTTGTATTTTCTTTTCACTTTCCATTGTTTCCAGCTTGTAGCTAGAAGGCTTGGTTACAATATGATCACTCTTGAATATGTTACTTGCTCGAACCCTGATCCACGTTGGTACCAAGTCCATGCTGCTACTTTTTCAAGTGCTAATCGTCATTACTTACTTTGGGCACTTCTTTTGTAATCATGGTTTGATTTATTGATTGAAGGGTGGAAATTGAGAAGAGAGAGTAAAAACTTTGAATAACAATATTGCGATGTTTATATTTTTTTAACATAAAAAATGATATATATAAGGTTTCAATCATAGTCATCGATGTCACATTATATATTGATTTTTTGTTTGTAGGGAAACTTGTTCCCCCCTCTCAATGTCATTTATAAGTAAATTTATTTAAAAACTATATTGTGTTTTATGTTCATAGTAGTTTAATTTCTTGTTAATCAAGAATATATATATATATATATATATATATATATATATTATATATATATATATATATAATATATATATATATATATATATATATATATATATATATATATTATATTGTGATTTATGATTCTGGATTAGTGCTGCAGACGAGCCAAACAGAGTCGAATCAGGCAAGCTTGAACTTGGCTCGATTTAAACCGATTCAACTCGATTCGATTCGCTTTTAAACCGAGAAGAAAATCTGGGCTTGAGCTCGGCTCGGTTTTTATCCAAGCTGGCTCGGCTCGGTTCGTTTTGCCTCGGTTATAATTTCATAAACACAATTAGAAAAATCAAATGCAAAATAAATTAACATACCATATAACTTATAACAGGTTTATATCAAGTTTCACAAATATAAATTAATTTAAACAAACTAAGTTCAACTTCAATAAACCATAAATTTATCATTATCTAAAATGAACGAAAAAACCCGTAACACTACATAACATCCGGTAATCCGGTTTTTAGTAAATAATTGAATGTATACTTTTATTGAATGTATACAAATAACTTTATCATTATCTTTATTCGAGCTTTTTCCGAACGAGCTTGAAACGAGCTTTGAGTTGCGAGCTATTTGGATGGCCCTATTCTATTTGATGACTCTTTATTTGATATTTATAGACGTTGATTCATAATGAATTTTAATCACTCAATTTGACAAAATTTTACTCTTATTCATATAACTAGTTGCATACCAGGTCCTGCTTTGCGCGACGACAACCTATTATTAATTTAAAACAAACAAAATGTCATAGTTAAAAAGCTCAGATAGGTCAACGTTATGGATGCAATTCAAAATGATGCCACACCAGATATGGTTAACACCCATCGACATCGTCATAGCCTTTAGGTGCATACGATACGGGTGGCTCGACAAACATTGTTCGTTATCATCGAAAACTAAAAACCGGATCACATCCCTAACAAACACACAACACATTGTAGTCAACATGTTATAATCATGACAACAACAACCAGAGTGATAGTGACCGACAACAGGACCTACACCTCAACAACCGCGATCACTTTGCCAATAAACTGTACTCGTAATCCCCTTCCACAACCACACCCCCTCTCTCTCTAAACAATAGAACTATTTATGTTTAAACGTCAAAACATGGTACAAAAGGAAATTTAACACTACTGTGGCCGTTTTGAATAAATCTTAAACTACCTATTCATTCCATTTGCTTTTTTAATATTATATAATAAATTATTGCGGGTATACACATTATATATATTTTTTTAATTTTTTTGTGACAGTTACATTACAGTAATTTACTCATTGGTTCCATCTACAGAGGCAGCTAACGAAAGACGAACATAGGTCAAGACACACATCACAAGATAAAACACACATTTCAAATTGTGTGAAATAAAATCTTATATTAGAATTGAAGGGTCAAATGTTCATATATTAAGCAATTACATGAATGCAGATTTATATGAAAATCAAATATGAAAAAGATAAAATATAAGTGATTGAGTTTAGTACTTCATGATTAATATAACAACAAGGGTAATATGTTAGTTTTAAGAGTTATATCATTATAAATATTCAATAACTTCACAAGTCCAATATAAAGATTATAATTTTGTATACCTTTACAACAAAAGACAACAACCCATTTATTTAGATGACAAATATTTAAATATATTTTACATGTACAGCTCTTAAACTGTTATACAAACAGCTAATTTGAGAAAAAAATAATTATAAACAACACCTACTTTCATTGTAGTTTTCACTTTCTTGTCCTTAACACTTTAAATATAAATATATGTATGTATTAACGTGATTATGAATATTATAACATTGTTACTTGAAAGAAGTTATATAGTTTAAAGCTATTTATAATACCTTAATGAGCCAGATACATTCAAATACTGTCCCTATTCTTTTTAATTTCTTGAAAAATACATTTTATAAAACTAATGAATGTATTTTATGTAGATATCACAATTCTAAACACGAAAACAAACCAAATAAATAAACCTGAAACTTTATTATTCTGGAATATGACTGTAATCTTCAAATAACCAAACACATAGATTATCCTCTGAATCGTCAACCCACTATCAGATAAACATATTTTTTGGGTTACACGTGACTGATTTATCGGATAAAAACATAGAATTTGCAATGGAGTAGAATTTTATTTCAACATCGTGAGTATCTTTGTGGTTGATAGAGTAACTGTTCTTGTTCTTGTAGTTATCGACAGAAAGCCAAACCAAAGGAAACCATTTATTCCTTTATTTGGTTCGAGACTACTAGGGCCACAAATCTTCTGCAAATTTTGCTCCTTTTTTTTATTGACCAAAATTGGTTTTTAAAGTCCACTATAATATTCTATTAATTATATAAGTAAAAGCAAATTTAATTGTTCTTTTAAATAATTAAAACTATATAATAGTTAAAGCCCGGATAACAATTAGAATAAATCAAACCCGCACTCTCGCGACACCTAACTTGTTTAATCTCTAATGTTATATTTTCTGGATCAACAAGTTAATCCAATACACTAAAATATGCGTTGATAACACTAAAATTACCAACAATCCTGTAGGGATTGAACCTAGAGGCTCGGAAAATTAAATCAAGATTATGAAGATCTAAAGTCGCGCGAGAACCTGAACTTGCCGCGCGAGAAGCTGCACCTCGCGTGAGAAATAGGAAGTCCCGCGAGAACTACGCGAGAACTTCTAGTTTAATATAAATAGTTGTTTTGTGATGTAATTTTGTGAGCTTTGGTCATTTCCTGATTTTGCATGTATTTTGTATCTTTCAAATCTTGTTTACACCGACTGGGTTTTTCGCTTCGAGAATCATATTATTTACACAGAACCCCGTATGACGCGGTCAATCAAACAGGTCCGTATATTCCTGTGTATAACAATCAGAAGCGAGAATTGGTGCCTAAACCTGAACATCTCTGGGATGAGGAAGACTTGAAGAAGCTTGAGCTTGATGACAAAGCGTATGTTGCTATCACCATGGCACTTATAACTGATATTGTTCAAAAGCTAAAAGATTACAGAAAAGCTAAGAATTTGCGGGATGCGATGGAGGAGAAGATAATAGGCAATAAAGATAAGAGGGAAAGTCGAAAAGACATGTTGAACCAAGAGTTTAATATGTTTAACCACATACATGGTGAAACTTTGGAGGCTCAAATATCCAGATTTGTTAAGCTGATAACAAAGATGAGGAGTGCTGGTATTACATTAGAGAATATTTCTGTAAACAAAAAGCTGTTGAACTCTTTACCATACAGCTAGAACAATAACTACACCACTATCAAAAGAATTGTAAGGCCTCGTCCCCGGAGACACCACAATTGGTCATTCATAGCATCATTCATTATTAAAAACACCTTAATCGTATTATTATAAGAAAACAATCGCAGCGGAATAATTTAACCAAAAACCATTTCTTGCATTAATGATTACTTTTGCCAAATAATACATTGTTGTTTAGAGTTACAAAAGAATATTTAGTTGCATTACAAGATAAAAATATCATAATTGCATAAATGGATGCCAGTCTCTATTCACCAAGTAGCTTCAGCCCCGTGCCATCCTCAGCAACATCCTTACCTGCCAACTAATATGCATATAAAAAGTCAGTTTTGGTGAGTGAGTCCTAGTTTAATAATATAGAAAATATACTTTGGTAAACTTCACATGGTGATCATTCATCATCATACATAATCCATCATTAAGAGATTCTTTATCTTTGTTTCTTTCATTATCTTTCACTTTCATTAACTAGGATCGCACAAAGCAAGAGCCTACATTGTTGGTTGGCAACAGATGCAGAACCCCTGTCGGTACACATTAATAAGTGGTAGCTAATACCTGACAGTTGATCCACACTGCTAGGCACGAAGCCTCTCATGAACTTGGATCCCATTTATCTATTGGTCAATCACAAGGATTAGACCCCAGATGTGCCTTCCTTGGGCTGAAACAGCCGCACATCAGTCGAGCTAACGACAACATGGTCGTGCACCTCCATTCATTGTGCTTGCAAGGATTTTCATTCATCATAAGGCCCGGGGGTAACATTCATTAAGCTTCACTGTCCTTCTTTTATTCCTTTGTCCACTTATTATGAATAATACTTTTATAATTTTCATTACCTTAATTTCACATATCATGAAACAGTAATAATTATTCATAGTAAGCAGCACAAAGAAGGTAAATAAAACAATAGAAACATAGAACAAGCATAAACTCCCATTAAACATGAGTTCTTAACACTTAAACTCTATTCCCAAAATTTCAGAAAATCCTAAGTGTTCATAGCGCATGAGTAGCATATACAGCGGATGGCTTAAAGTACTAAGTATCCACAGTGGACAACCTAAGTTCACAGCAGACAGCCAAGGTCCACAGCGGACAGCCAAAGTCCACAGCGGATGAGTAAAACACTAAGTGTATTCACAGTGGATGAACAAAGTCCAATGCGGATGGCCATAGTCCAATGCGGATGAAAAACATCCACAGCGGATAACTAAAAGTGTACAGCGGATGAAATAAGTCCACAGCGGACGTACAAGTCCAAAGCGGACAACAAATTTTTCTAAGGGTTCACAACGGACAGTGTCCATAGCGGATAACCAACATCGACAGCGGACAACTTATTCATGTCAAAGTGTCCACAGCGGATGACCAACATCCACAACGGACAACTAATTTTTACTTAGAGCTTGACTTACATGATTTCTAGTTTCCAATGCCATAGTTAATCATCTACTTAGCTTGGATCTAATAAGTTACATCTTCAAAACATAAGAAACATCACACATAAACATATAATACACTTGAAGCAGCATCTTTAATAGACAGTTGGGTTTTTATGAAACCAAATAATAGTTTTGTTTAAATAAAAACACTAGTAATATGCACATCAGCCAATATAAAACAAGTAAAATAGGGGATCTAGAACTCACCTCTTAGCAGCTTTCGAGTGAAACACCACAAACCTGAGAGCTAACAAGTATAACTAGCACCTAAACACATAAAACAAACAACCAACACAAGAAACACATAAAATAGGTTCATAAGCTTGAACCCAGCAGAATATCGAGATGAAATCTTCTGGAAATCTCACCTTTTCGAAGAACTTGAGCTTTCTCTATCTAAAACCGGATGGGGTTTTCCTTTCCAAGTCTTTAGCCGAATTGTGCATGAGAGAGAGGGTTTTGGGCGGCCTTACCACCTTTTTGAAACCCATTATGGGTAAGTTACCTTTTGCACACCTTCACCCCTTAACCTTTTGGATATTTATCTTTTCTTCTTTACTTTTCTTTTCTTTAAATTTTTTGGGTGTTACAAGAACCAAGGATTTGTTCACCTTGTTCCTCAGTGATTTTATCTCAAACATCAAATCATATAAAATGGATGATAAGCAAAGAGTTGCTAATTACATCAACACTATAAGAGCTGAAGCATCTACATTATATGCAAAAATGGCTAGTAATTCTAATTACTATGTCAGTTATTCCTATTTGTGTCAACAAGTAGCCAATTCTGTTAATCCAAATGTCAAGGATCCATCCATCCTAGATAAGGTAGTCATGACAGGTCCATGACTTACATTTTGCCACCAACTAAGGATGGTATCTGTACTAAGTTAAAAATGTGAACAGTGGATTAAAGTATGGTCAACTACATGGGTTAGGAAAAGCACCATGCAGTGTATTAGAGTCTGTCAAACAGACCATACTTTTGTCCACTGGTTCATAGTTGATTCTTCTGAAGCTAAATGGTTTCAGAAGAATAAGTTCTTTTGAGGCCATTTATAATTCAGAAGAAACAACTTTTTTCGATTCTTCTACAAGTCTTTATGACTTTATTCTTCGGAAGACTTTATCTTGGATATTCTAAGTGTGAATACTTCGGAAGGAGAACTGCTTGGTCTTTGGAAGACTTTGTTCTATCCTTCAGAAGTTCTTCATATACTTCCGAAAGAAAACTACTTAGTCTCAGAA
This sequence comes from Flaveria sonorensis, assembly GCA_025506505.1. Classification (NCBI taxonomy): domain Eukaryota; kingdom Viridiplantae; phylum Streptophyta; class Magnoliopsida; order Asterales; family Asteraceae; genus Flaveria; species Flaveria sonorensis. The sequence continues at coordinate 15,067 of JACCIY010001334.1, forward strand.
GACTTAGTTTTCCTCCTGAAGCTCTTCAGACATAGTGATTCGGAAGATCTTTGACATAGCTGTGAAAGAGTAGTTTTGTCTTCGGAAGACTTCTTCAACTTGTACGCAAAGTTGTTCTAAGTGTTGTTTTGGTTGCACCAGCCTCATATGATCCAACACTTAATAATAAACTATCTTTAGAAATCAATAAACTTAACAGTGAACTCTATCTTCAATATTGACTGTTGAAAAATTTGAGCTATCCTCAAATATGGTTGAAGGTATAATCAAGTCTCAAATGACTCAGAAAACTAATGGTGGTAAAGGTGGTGTTGGATATTCTAACATTACATCACCTATTAATCATGATTATACATGTTTGCCTTCATCAATTACCAATAGATGAAAAGACCTATGGATTAGGTTTTCAACCAAAGTCAGACTTAATACCTCCTGTCAATGAGTTACTGACTGTTGACCCTGTCATAAAAACTGAAATTAAAATTAATCATGACAATTCTTTTGTAGAAAGTGTGAAGAAAGAAGGGTTGGTTGAAGATTGGGAAAGCGATGATGAAATAGATTTTATGGAAAATAAAAGTTGTTATGAAAAATCTTCATGTAATTTATCATCAATTATCAATGAACTTTTAGATGTTTTTATTTCTACAAATGTTTGTTCACAAATGTCTAACAAACAAAAGAAACTGAAATCAAAGATATAATTTAGGGACAATGAAAGAAAACGAGTCACAACATTTGTATCTGACTTGAAAACTGATTTCAAGAATAGATTTGTTTCAAAAGGCAACATTGATAAGGAAGATCATATTCTTAATCAAACAAATGCTAGTTTCTTTAAGAATAAGTCTCCTATTATTGCTAATTCTGTGAATCAAGATGTTTATAGATTAGGTATCAAAGACACTGGCCTCATTCCAGTTCCTACAATTCAAAAGGTTAAAGCTACAGTTCATGGCTCATCAGCTTCAGATATGAATCAAAAAGTAAGGAAAGATACCTCAATTCTTTCGGAATTGTCTAGAACAATCCTTATGAAAGAGAGAAAAGAGAGATTGTTAAAGAATCACAAGGCCAAAGAAATACTAAAACCAGATTCTACGATAACTGTGAAAGTTATCATAAACAGTTTGTGCGAAATACACAAGCATCAAATACATATCCTAGAATGTATTGTTATGTATATGGCAAGCCAAATCATAGGGCTATAAATTGCCATCATCAACATCCATTGACAAGCAATCAAAGATTTCACAATTCAATTTCAAATAATAGAAAACAATTCTTTTTAAATGTCAAATTCCAAAGGATTTCAAATCAGTCAAATTCTTTTGCTAATAAAAGAAATGATCAATCAAAACAGATTTAAATAAATAAATTTCAAACAAGAAGTCTTTACTTGTTGATGATAGCAATCCCATTCCAATTTAGACCACTTTGGTTACATATCTGATCAAACCAATTCAAAAGTGAAAAATAAAAGCAAAAAATCTAAGTATAATATTGTTGAAAATTCTATTTTTAATGATAGAAGAGATATGATATTAAAGTCTATATCATATTTGGATGAAAACCATGTGCTCAAGTCAACTATGCCTTAGGTTCCTAAACATGAATAAATTCATTCATACGTGCAGGAACAACCAAGGCAAGTTATCAACAGTGTTTGGTATGTTAACAGCGGTTGTTCAAGGCACATGACTGGTAATATATCTCTGCTAAACAAGATACAACCTTATAATGGAGGATATGTTATATTTGCAGGAGATAAAAGTTGTAAGATTACAAAGAAAGGTATAATGTCTAATAGTGTGTTAAGTTTTGAAGATGTCAATTTTATTAAGAAACTTAAACATAATTGTTAAGCTTCTCTTAAATTTATGAAAAATATATTCAACACATTTCACTGATAAAGAATGTCTCATTCTAAAACCTAGATTTGTAATTCCTGATGAATGAATTTTGTTGAGAACACCAAGAGACAAAGACACATACTTACTTGACATGAATGGTTCACATTCACTTGTAACTGCATCTTGTTTGTTATCAAAAGCCTCAAAAAGTTATTCAGTGTTATGGCATCATCCTCTTGGCCATGTAAACATAAAAAATATGTACAAGTTGGTTAGAGGAAATCATGTTATAGGCTTACCTTTAAAAAAAATTCAACTTACTGAACATTGCCTATCATGTTCAAAAGGCAATAGACATAAACTTCCTCAGAAACCAGTTGCTCATACCAAAATTGAGTCTATCCTTCAACTGTTAGACATGGATTTATTTGGTCCAGTTAGTGTTTTGAGTTTAGGACGTCGTGCAAATTGCTTGGTTATTACTGATGATTTCTCCAGATTTACATGGGTTTTCTTTTTAGCAACCAAAGATGAGACCCCTTATTTGCTCATAAAGTTCATGACCCTAGTGGAGAATCAGATAGACAAAACCATCAAGTGCATTCGAAATGATAATGGAACAGAGTTTTGCAATCATACTCTGAATGAATTTTGTGATACCAAGGGGATAGCTAGACAATTCAGTTCTACGGGAAATCCACAACAAAATGGTGTTGCTGAAAGATGAAACATAACTGTAATTGAAGCTGCCAGAACAATTTTATCAGCAGCCAAATTACCATCATTCTTTTGGGCTGAATCTGTTAATACTGCCTGTTATGATTAGAATCGTGTGCTAATCAACAAACAATAAAATATGACTCCTTATGTGTAAGGATCCGTACATTGCAAATAAGATCAATCTAGTGACGAGAATGTGGAATGTTAACATCACGTAATAAGATTGAATTGTAAATGAAGAACACAAGTGTAAATAACTTCAAACTCTATTGCTCTCTGATTTAAAAGATACAAATTACAAGCGAAATCAGGAAAATGACCAAAAGCTTACTAAATTACATCACAAAACATCTATTTATACTAAACTAAGAAGTTCTTGCACATTTCTCGCGCGACTTCCTAGTTCTTACGCGAGATCTAGGTTTCGCGCGACATTTTCAGGTTCTGGGCGACTTGATCTTTATAATCTTGATTTGATTTTCTAAGCCTCTAGGTTCAATCCCTACAATCTCCCCCTAGGCTCAGAGAATCAATGTCTTTAGAAGTCCACGTCTGCAACCTTGTAACTGCCCCCCTTATGCATACATCTTGTTATCTAGGGCCTTCGTAATCAACAAACCGAACTGTGCTGCTATGAAATGAACAGATTGATCAGCTACAAGGACATGCCTACAACCTCATCAAATCTTCTCTTCCAAATTTGAGTAAATCCATAGGGTCGATGATACAGTATTCTCTATCAACACAGTGTATCAAAGCGTGTCCCGTCTCCTTTTCACAACTCCCCCACATTAGTTTAGACAAACTGTTAACTAGCATAGGTTTGTGTATAGGGATATTCCTCGCGTATCTTGGATGCTTATAGACCCTCATCTTTATTGGCTTGTTCGTATTAGGATCTGCTTGCATCTCATCTTCTATCACTTTGGATTTGGCAGTCTTAAAATATTTAAAGTTAGTCTTACTCTTCCTCCAAATCATATTCATAATCCAGTTTCCATTGCCATAGTTGCTTGGGTTAATAAATGGTACACGACCCATAGCATATAAATCTGACGCTCTGAATGTATGGAAATCGTGCTCGTCTTGATAATACTCTATTGCTCCACCCCTTCTCTTGATAACATACATCTTCTTTTCATCATCATACGCCCAACTAATAATAGGTTCTGAGTTTCCATACCTTTTAAAAGGTTTGGAATGTCTCAGCGTGTGAATATACGCTGGCGGAGGAGGAGCAACAACTGTAAGATTTCCGACCTGACGTACAACACTTTGACCCGTTTTATTAGCTGTCTTGTCAGTCGTTTCATGAATGCTCGATTCTCCAATAATCTTCCCTTCTTCAACCATGATATCTGAGAATAAGTCCTTAAGACTATTCCCAAATATGTCTGTGTAATCTATGGTCTCATCCAAATCTTCAAATGTATCAAAATCCTCACCCGTCTCCTCAGCAATAATCTTTTGCTGGAAAGTATAGAATTCTCTCTCGTAGGCTTCTTCAGTAGTGGGATCTAGAGGTGTATAGTCAACTGAGTCATCAGGACTTGGTTTGGAGAGATTATCTGTACCCGATAAACCAGAAGGACCAGCTACCGAACCCAAATCTTTGCCCTGATCATCATTATCATCTTTCTTGAAATCTTTATTATTAGCCTCATCATCATTATCATCATCTCCATCATCGTCATCATCATCATCCAAATCATCCTCTTCATCACCACTGAAATCTATCATCCCCAAATCATCATCATCGTTAATTGGCTCAGGGATAGGTACATCATATTCAGGCTTTACAAACGCCTCTCCAGTAAAAACTACAGGTTGATCTTTAGTAGCCGTAGTATGATCAGTGGATGATGACTCTTGATTAAAATCAGTAGTCTCTGTTGTCCTTTCTGTAACAACATGATCAACATCATGCTCTGTAGTATCCACAAGATCTTAAGCAACTTCGGGATCAGCTGTTGGTTGTCCACTAGATTCTTTAACTTCCGTGGTTTGTTATTGAGTAGACGACAATGGAACATGGGAAGTGAGATCTCTAATGTTCTGCTCTAGAATCTAAACATAACTGAAAATGAACTATTGCTGATGTTCAAGATTCTTGATCCTTTCATCCTTCTTAAACATCTGTCTCTGTAGATCATCAATCATCTGTGTCTTTTCTAACATCTCCTTCTCTAATGTGTTTACTCTTTGCTCAAGTGTCACGGATGTAGGTGAACTAGTTGAAGCACTAGCACCTTGTCTTTATGGAAGAGGAGTACTTAGAAAATCTTCCATCCCGATAGACTCATCAAATCCTTGATCTCTGGGAGGAGTGCTTAACACATCATCAGTAGTGGGCATGGAAGATGATGTTACAGTAGTTGATTCTGTAACAATCACTAGAGTCTCTATTAGTGTATCCTCACTAACTGTGACTGGAGTCTTTTGTTAGGATCAGTGATCTAAGTTTGATCAATTAGAGTTGAATCACAGCGGAATTAGAGCAAGAATTAAGCAAATATAGCAAGAACACAATAAATATTCAATGGAACAGTACACGGTTATATAGATATAGGGTTTTCTGCAAAGAGATAATAACATTCATGCACATATGCTTCGGTGTGGCGGCTGCTAGGTTTTCCTAAGCTGCACCGATTACAATTAGGTCAGCATTCCTTATATATAGGAATGTGACGTCTGCTGATGTCACTTGATAGTGACATCTAACAGAATTATTACAAACTACTGAAAGTAAACAAACTACTGAGAATGTTCACAACAACTGAGAACATCTCAGATTATTCTAAGTACACGAAGAAACATAAAACTACTGAAACTATAAGTACAGAAAAGAAACTACAACTACTGAAAGGAAACCATCACAACTACTGAAGAGGTCTTCTTCAGCTGTTGTGACAATCATCTGACACTTGGTCTTCAGTCTTTGTCTTCAGCTTTTGTCTTCAGACTTTGTCTTCAGCTCTTTCACTTCAGACTTTGTCTTCAGCTCTTTTACTTCAGACTTTGTCTTCAGCTCTTTCACTTCAGACTTTGTCTTCAGACCTTGTTATCAGCTGATGTCTTCAGCTGTTGCAGACTACTTCAGTTGTTGTAATGTCCGTGGGACTTAAAGGTTTTTCTGATCAGGCTCATTGGTTCTTTTGGTCCAACAAACTCCCCCTGAACCAATGCAGCCAAAACCTTTAAGCTTATTGAGGTCCCACTTATTCTTGGCAGAAATACTCTCTTGATCAGCTTTAGAGATATCGGATAAGCACAGGCCAGGGAACAGGTTTCAGTAGATGTGAATGTCAAAGGATGGAAGGGAACTCTGTCTTGGGGAACTGGACACAGAGCCGTTATCCCAACCATGAAACCTACTTCCCATTGATGAGTCTATAAGACTCTCTGACGTAGGCCTCAAGGAGAACAACTTGTTCCTCCTTAGTGAGTTCTTCTGCTTCTCCTTCGAAGAAGAACTCTGGGCCATAGTACTCTGATAAGTACTTTATCGTCTTTCCATTTTTCAACTCAACAGTTGTTATCTCTCTGTAAGCAAACTCATCTGGGTGAGTCCCTTCTAATAACAACTGGAGTTCATTTTCTTGATCTCTTCAAGCCTCTTGTATAACAACCCCTTCTTGACCATTTTGTTCTCCATTAGAGTTTGAGGGGTCATCTTTGACTTGTAGGCTCTCTTGAAGTCTTCAAGTATTTCCCAGGGTGAGACTACAATGGCCAACATAATAGCAGCATCTATGGTCTTTCTCACTTGGCCATTGTATCTACTTGGTATGGATTTCTTATGAATTCTAGAACTAACCCTGGGGTCTGGCCAAATCCTTACTCTCTCCTTTTGATATTGAAAGGTATACCTGAGAGCATACAGCCTTTGAGCATGTTTCTTCATGGCTTGTATAGATGATGACTGAGGAAACTCTTTGTCAATCATCTTCAAAAGTTGCTCATCGTGCTGTTTCTGTTGTTCTTCTTCTTCAATCTTAACTTTCACCATTTGCCTCTGAAAGTCTGGTGTTATCATTTGTTGACTTCTGGGCTCAGGTAATTTTAGAACAGCAGAGATTGGCAGACTATCTTCTTCATCATCTTCTTCTTCTTCTTCTTCCATCCTCAACACCCTTCTCCTCCTTCTGGGTGCATCACTGGATGTGGTTTGAGGTGGTTTTTGGGGTAAGGGAGTTGGTTTTGAGGGTTGAGTTGATTTGGAGGGTTGTGGGGTTGGTTGTTTTTGAGAGGGAGTTTGGGAAGGCTGATCTAGCATTTTTATGGTGAGTTTGGCTTTGGAAAGCTTGGCCATATCAGTTCTCTTCCCAGCACCTGCTTCGTCTAAGGCTTCTATAATCAACCCCTTGTTGAATTCTTCAGAAGCACAGATTCTGGTGGTTATTGCCAGAATACTGTCTCTGGTCCATGATTTAATCTCAATTAATGATCTTCCCAAGTATTTTGCAATAAACCGGATCATTATCTCCAACCTCTCCCTTTCCATTACACTATAACTGGCCCATCTTTCTTGTATCTCATTAATCTCCAGCCTTCTGATCTCAGTGTCTAATGTGGCTGTATCAAAGCCCTGTCTGAAGAGTTGATCTATTATTTTGTCCATTGATCTGCTGTGAGCTTCATCAGCTTCTTTAATCAGATCTTCCAATGATTTCTCTTCATCAGGCTTTTGAGTTCCAGCACTTTTCTTTCTCTTGTATGTGATCAGCTGTTTTTCCTGTTCTTTTTCTTGTTGTTTATCCTCTTCCACTCTCTTTCTCTTTCCTTCTTTCACTACCTTAGACTCCCCCTTTTTGGGTGCATTGGGTTCAGGGGTTTGAATGGCAGAAAGCTTCTTGTGCACAGCATCATCAACAAGTGTTTTTAGAGTCGAGGAGATCCTCTCATCAATGGCTTTATGTACAATCTCATTGATGATGGGAGTGATGAGAGGTAAGGAAGTTTGAAATGTAGCAACCATCTGCTCAGAGGGGTTCTGTCCCTGAGAGGTGGTGCCAACAACAGTGGCTGGTGGCTCAGTTGAGTGAAGTGGCGGAGTGTTTGGGAAACCTTCAGATGAAGGTGCCATCTGTGGGTTTATTGGGGCAGATGGACTTTGATCCTGAGACATTTTGGCAAGCAGTTCTTTGAGTCTACTCACCTCAGCCTCAAGGATTGTGTTATGGGCTAAGACATCATAGAAAAAGCCCAGGTCATCATCAGTTTTTGCTGAATCACCTGACCTCCTGATTGAATCAGGATGTACATGCCCTGAGTGTAGATCAGTTGTAGCATGTGCCCCTTGTTCTTGGTTCTGGGGACTTCCTGCCTCAGGACTGAGTCCTTCATCGGCAGTTGCCTCTGGTGAGGTCTTAGAGATGTTACCAACTTCATCCTGTTCATTTGCTGAATCAGTAGAAGTGGCAGCCTCACCAGATGTTCTAACCTCCTCCTCTACACGGGGAGATTGAACATTATAACCCCTGTGCTGTGGGCTATCAGCAGCATTTTGGTCCTCTTCCTCAGATGTTCTCCCCATTGTAATTGGTGTCTGGGGAGGAGGAGAGGAATGCAGCTGACTCAACACTTGTGCAACAATAAATGTTGGGCTTTGAGGGGCGGTTGCATTTGGAGATAGGGTTGAAGCAGATTGCACCCGGGGTGACTGGTGCTCTTCAATGGTAACCTTCTCAATTGAGATAGGTTCCAGCATTGTGGTATCCCCAATTTTGGTTGCATCAGGATCCTGTTGAGAGGATGCCTGAGCGGCTACGGTTGGTGGAGTCTTGGACACTACTGGGGGGTTAGAACCAGTAAGTGTTTCCTGTATTGGTGTTACAGGGGCATCCTCAGGGGACTCATCTCCCTGAGTAGCCTTTTTGGGCTTTTTGGTTTTGGGTTTGGTGGGGACTTTGGATCTGGAAGTGGAGGCTGTGGGTTCCCGCTGCTTGGGTTTGAGCAGCCGGGCAGCCCCTTTCATTGTAGGGTCAGAGTTGTGCCTGGAGTATACTTCAGGCAATACAGCCGGAGCAGGGACTCCAAGGCCAACAAGGCCGTCTGATTTTAGCTGTGTTAAAATTATGGCCATGAGAAACCTGGGATATAATATCCATCTGTTTGCCACAGGTTTCAAGGCCAGATCCTTTAGTTCCATAAACACTATCTCAGAAAAATTTAAAGTTTGGCGTTCAAAGATAGAGTATAATACCTGTTGCCATCGGGAAGACATTTGATCCCATGAAGAGGTTTTTGGTGCAAGGCAGACATTCACCATGTGGAAGATAAGACGTTCAGCATCATGGAAGTGCTTCTTCATAATGGTGGTAGCACTTAAGTCTCCTTCATACCCGTTGTTGATGAAAGACATATCGGTTGTGCCTTTCGGGTATTCTGTGACACAGGTGGCATCATGTAGATCTAGGGTTTGTCGAATGATGTCCGTAGTGATGACCACCTGTTTCTGGTTGACCAACGACTGGAGAGTGATTTGGCTATCATTCTCACTAGTTTGCACGGAGACGTTGGTCCAGAACTGGCTTAGGGAATCGGGGTATATGGTAGGATTCAGAAGAAACGCGGTTCGGTACTGGGAATCTACCATAAGATCGATGGCGTTATCAAATTTGTTCCAGAAGGCCGATTTTGAGAGGTAGGCAACACAGTTGTGTCTGGGTTTGAGTTTCATGGTCGCCATTGGTGAGAGAGAAAGGACGGAAAACGGCTAATGAAACGTCTGAAAGTAGGTTAGGTATTTATAGGGTAAGACAAAGGCTGATATAAAACGACTGAAAGTGTTGGTGCTGTCATCAGTTGTTTGAAAACAACTGAAGACCTGGTTTTAACTTTCAGAAGTTGTAACAACTGAAGACTTGGTATTAGTCATCAGTAGTTGTGAAACTACTGAAGACATGGTTTTGGCTTCAGGTGTTGTAACAACTGAAGACTTGGTGTTAGTCATCAGTAGTTGTGAAACTACTGAAGACATGGTTTTGGCTTCAGTTGTAAGTGAAGCAGCTGTTGTAGAAACAACTGAAGAGAAAATTTTCTCATCAGCTGTTGTCGTCAATTCTTAGCTCATCAGCTGTTTCATTCTGACCTCAACACTTCATCAGACTTTGTCTGAGTTTCAGATGTTTCATAGGTCATCAGTACTTATCTGTTATTCTGACATCAGCAGTTGTAACTACAGCAGTAGTTGTAACCACATTAGTTCTTTCAACAGATGAGTACTTCAGTACTTTTAAGTAATTTAGTCTTCAGTAGTTATGAAAACTACTGAGGATAAAAGAACTGCAGTACTTATTTGTGACAGTAGTATACGAATGCTCATCAGTACTTGTTCACTGAGATCATCAGTAGTTGTCACTTATTCTAGCTGCAGCATACCAAGCCTTAACACTAGGTTTTGGAAAGTTGAACTGTCCAAAGGCTTAGTAAATATGTCTGCAAGCTCATCAGCACTAGGAACAAACTTTGGATCAATCAGACCTTTTTCAAAACAATCCCTAATAAAATGGTGTCTGATCTCAATATGTTTGGTCCTAGAGTGCTGGACTGGATTCTTGACGATACAAAGAGCTGAAGCACTATCCATTAGTAATGGAGTCTTAGTCTCTGTAATGCCATAATCCAGTAATTGATTCTGAAGCCAGAGTACCTGAGATGTACAACTTGCAGCAGCAATGTACTCGGCTTCAGCAGTGGATGTAGCAACAGATGTTTGTTTCTTACTCTGCCAAGAAACCAAACAGTTGCCTAGGAATTGACATCCACCAGAAGTTGATTTTCTAGTTAATTTACACCCTGCATAGTCACTATCAGAAAAAGCAACTAATTTGCAAGAGTGCCCAGTGGAATACCAAAGACCTAGAGATTGAGTACCTTGCAGATATCTAAAGATCCTCTTGACTGCAATCAAATGGACTCTTTAGGAGCAGCCTGAAATCTAGCACAAACACAAGTTGCAAACATAATATCTGGTCTAGAAGCTGTTAAGTACATCAAGGACCCAATCATACATCTGTAAAGTGTTTCATCAACAGCTTTACCTTTCTGATCTGCATCCAGTTGTGTGGTGCTGCACATGGGAGTAGAACAGGGCTTACAGTGTTGTAAATCAAACTTTGCCAAAAGACTTTTTGTGTATTTTGACTGATGAATGAAAGTTCCATCAGCCTTTTGTTTGATTTGCAGACCTAGAAAGAACTGTAATTCTCCCATGGCACTCATTTCGAATTTTTGTTGCATCAACTTTGTAAATGCATCACACAACTGTGGATCAGAGGAAGCAAAAATAATATCATCAACATAAATTTGAACAAGGAGCTTATGTTGACCCACTTTCTTAATGAACAAAGTTTTATCTATGGAGCCTCTAGTGAAATTATTCTGAAGAAGAAAATTTGACAGTGTTTCATACCAGGCTCTAGGAGCTTGTTTCAACCCATAAAGAGCCTTATCAAGTTTATACACCCAATCAGGATGTTTATTATCCTCAAAACCTGGTGGTTGACACACATAAACCTCTTCTTTTATTTTACCATATAAAAACGCACTTTTGACATCCATTTGAAAAACTTTAAGATTGTGGAATGCAGCATAGGCTAAGAACAATCTAATTGCCTCCAGTCTGGCTACAGGGGCAAAGGTTTCATCATAATCAATACCTTCTTCTTGTGAAAACCCCTGGACAACCAGTCTGGCCTTGTTCTTGACAATTTGCCCATTTTCATCTGTTTTATTCCTAAACACCCATTTAGTGCCTATTGCACACTTACCTGGGGGTAGAGGAACCAGTTCCCACACTTGCTGCTTTTTGAACTGAAGAAGCTCAAGCTGCATGGCATCAACCCATCCATTGTCTCTTAATGCAATATGATAGTTCTTTGGCTCTTGCTGACTGATGAAAAGAGCATAGAAGCAGAAGTTGGACAATTGACTTCTAGTTGAGACACCAGCATTGATATCACCAATGATTTGAGACGTTGGGTGATTCTTCAGCTCTTGATGCACTATGAGATCTGTGCAAGTGTTTGTAGCACGCTCAGCAGCAACAGATGTTGATCCAGATTCTTGAAACCAAGTGTTAGATGGCATATCAAATGAAGTAGAGGATTCAGAAATCTCATCAGCATTTGTTGTGGATGGTGCTACTGAAGCTACAGGAACATCAAGTTGAGTAGACTCAGGCAGTTGATCACTAAACTTGAATAGGTGAGTACTGGGATCATCATGAACATCAGTACCACCAGATGGATGACTAGCTGCAGAAGGTGATGAATTCACATGATCTGCAACAGCTGGAGGCTGATAAGGAACATATTGCAGTATGTCCAGATCAAACAACTCCACAGGGTTTTGTGGGATTTTGTCCTTAGGAGATTCATTGAACTTCACATGCAAGGTTTCTTCAACCATCTTTGTCTTACAGTTGAACACTCTGTAAGCCTTGCAAGTGGATGAGTACCCAACAAAATACCCTGCATCCACCTTAGAATCAAACTTTTGGAGTTGATCCTTTGTGTTGAGAATGTAACAAGGACACCCAAATGCTCTGAAGAATGAAATTAGAGGAGCCAAATGATGTAGAACTTCATAAGGAGTCTTCATCAACCTCTGATTCACTAAAGCTCTATTTTGCACATAGCATGCTGTGTTGACAGCTTCAGCCCAAAAGGTCAGTGGCAAACCAGAGTCAGCCAACATGGACCTTGCAGCTTCAATTAGGGTCCTGTTCTTTCTCTCCACTACTCCATTTTGTTCTGGAGTCCTTGGGATGCTATACTGCCTCTTGATTCCTTTTGAAAGGTAGAAATCATCAAGTGTATGGTTTCTAAATTCAGTTCCATTATCACTTCTTATACACTTGACTGATAGGGAATACTGCTTCTCAACATACAACACAAAGTTAATAATTGTCTGAGCAGCCTCATCCTTTGAATGCAAGAAGAAGGTCCATACAAATCTGGAGTAATCATCCACAATTACCAGACAGTATTTCTTCTTTGCCATGCTCATTACTCTCACAGGACCAAAGAGATCCATGTGCAGTAATTGCAAGCAGGCAGTGGACTTTGGTTCTTCTATAGGAGGAATGAGACTTTGTGTTGTTTTCCTTTTAAACAAGCAGTGCAGGTTTCATCACAGAGGAACTCCTTTATTGGTAGACCTCTTACTAAACTTTGTGGATCAGCTGATTCATGTTTTTGAGATTAACATGACCCAGCCTTCTATGCCACAGTTTAGATTCCTGAGGAGAGGCCTTGGAGAACAGGCAAGGATGACCTTTTAAATCAATCTTCTTTGACAAATCCAAGGCATATACTCTTCCTATCCTGTTGGCCTTCAGGAGAGTATGTTCATCCAATACCTTGTCAATCAGCCTCAGAACTTTGGAAGACAGAATCCGGCAGTTCTGGCTTGTGAAAAGTGCAACATGCCCTTTATCACACATCTGACTGACACTCAGTAGATTATACTTGAGATTCTCCACATGGTTAACATCATCAAATCTGATTTCTCCATTTGACACAAATCCTTTCCCGATGATGTAACCCTTAGCATCATTTCCAAATGAGACAAATCCCTTCTTTCCTTGAGAGTAGTCATTAAGAAGAGAACTGCTCCCAGTCATATGCATAGATCCTCCACTGTCTACATACCAGATGCTTCTTTGGCATGCTGAAGAACCCTGCATTTATCATAAGAAACTAGTTAGCTTTAGAGACCCAAACCTTTTTGGTTTTGGGTATGTTTTCATCAACAGATTTAACCATAACTTGTTTCTCATGATTAACAGCTGATGAAGGTGGAGATGGTGCTGAAATGGAATTCTTAGATTTGGGCTTGGATTTCCTTTTCAGTGGTTTGATCACAGGTGCATCTAGTTGGTTAACTCTCCCCAACAAATGCTGAACCATCATAACAAGTTGTGTCTGATTTGTTGCTAAAGCCTTCAGCTCATTTGACACATCAGTACTTGTTTTTGATGAGTTCCTGTGACCCACCATTTCCTCCTTCTTGAAATTCACAGACTTCGTCTGATGTTTATCATGAGGAACACTATCAGCTGTTTTCTGATAAACCCCATCCTTCTTTTTGGATTTTGGTGAGGCCTTGGGTTTATCAGTTTGAGATGACTGTGGTACAAACTTGGTTTCAAACTCATTTTTCATTTTATTTATTCTTCTTTAATGAGCTTATCTCTGTTGAGTTTGGAACCCTTTTTGTACCAGCATTCATCAGATAGATGATTGAATTTACCACATATTTCACATGGCTTATTCTTCATCTTGGATTGATCAACTGCTGAAGTGGAAACTACTGAAGGTGTGATCTTCAGTACTTTCCTCCTTTCAGTACTTGTGTTAAGTACTGAAGGATCGGTAACAACTGAAGACTTGTTCTTCAGCTGTTCTCTATCCGTCCTGAAAGACCGTATGATAGATTCCTCAGCAGTTGTTAATCCTTTTATTTCATCAGATTTGAAATGCTTTTCAGATGTTGTGACTTGCCCTTCAGTACTTGGAGTACTTTGAGGAACAACATCTGAATTTCTCAGCTTCATGTGTTTATCAGCATTTAAACCATCAGGCAATTGATTTGCTGAGATCTTAACACTGACTTCATCCTCTAATTTTGTATTATCATTTGAGGATGAATCACATGATGATGTGGTTTGGAAATTACTTTCACCTTCAGATTTTACTATTGATTTTGAAGTAAAATCAGTAGGTGGTGCAGTATGATTGTAACCTATTCCAAACTTCACATTTGAAGCTGTTTGCTTGCTGAGAAGCATTTCAAATCCCTTGCAGGATGTTACCCATCGGTCACACTCAACTTGGGTAGCTGCAAGTGTCTCTTTGAGACTTCTGTGGTTCTCGAGTATGACCTCTACCTTAGCCTTTTCATCATTAAGTTGGCATTTAAGCTTGTAAATCTCATCATCTTTGTCATTAAGTGCAGACACATACTCATCTTTTCTTTTGGAAATAGTTTTCTCAAGCTCAAGATTTTGACTGATTAAAGCTACATTTGCCTCTCTAATAGAGACAAAGGCAGCTATGCATGATTCAGAACATAACTTGGCTTTAGCCTCAGAAGATATCTGGGTTACCTGTGAAGATGAAGCATCTGAGCAGGAACCCTCAGTAGACTCCAGGGCCATGAGAGCAAGATTCCCAAAAGGATGTTCACCACCATGTTGACCAGCACCAGCAGATAGTTGCTCATTGAAACCAGAAAGATCATCTGGTAAGCTGCTCCAGTCAACAACTCCTGGTGTGAAGAAGCTGTGATGAGGTTGAGATTGTGATGGAGATGGTTGAGGCTCAGGTAGGGCTTGAGGTTGTTGTGCTATAGGGACATGAACTGGATTTGGCTGTGGCATATAATAGCAGGGATAAGGATATGGCATTGACCCTGAGGGACAAAGTATGCAGGAGATTGAGGTTGTGAGTGATGACCAGAACTAGCAGGATGTTGCCCTTTGTTTTGTGAACTATTGCTTGGAAAGGTCACAAAGGGTGCAGAGGAGTTAGATCCAGTTGATCTACACTCTCTTGCAAAGTGCCCAAGCCTGTGGCATTTGTGACACCTCAACTTACTCTTGTCAAAACCAACTTTGGTTTTGCCAGAGAGTCCTGGAAATTTCCTACCAGTTCTCTTGTAGAACTTTTGAGATCTGATATTGATCAGGGCCATTTGGCTCAAAATATCCATCTCTTCTAAATCATCATCAGCAATACCTTGCAAATCATCCATGATAAAACATAAATTATCACTATTACACCCAGAATGACTGTCAACACCAACAAATGCATGATCAGAACTGTTTGAAGAGAAATCTATATGCTCATCATAATGACTTTCTGATCCAGCATATTCTGACTCATGACCGACCAAGGCAGTGTTACCTGGTACAAAGTCATCAGAGAGCTTTCCTGATGATGCCAGTTTCCTTTTCTGCTCTATCTCTCTTTCAAATGTAAGCAGTTTCCCATGGAGTTGGGTGAGAGATAGGCTATCCAGATTTGCACTGGAGCGTAGGACAATGGTGTATGTGTCCCATCTCTCAGGCAGTGATCTGAGGAATCTGTTGTTCATCTGGCTGTTAGTATACTCTGCTTGACCATTTTCAGTTCAGAGATCAAGCAGGAGAAACGCTCAAACTGTTGAGTCAGTGTCTCACCCTTCCTATGAGAGAATGTCTCATATTGTTGGGCGAGGATTTCTCTGTTGTTTGCTAAGACCTCATCAGTTCCTCCGAATTGTTCCTTCAAAGCATTCCAGAGGTCATGAGCAGTTTCATGATGCATAAGCCCAGAATAGATTTCATTCGGCAGTGCCATGGCCAGAATTCCATGGGCTTTAGCATCAATCTCAAACAGTTTACGATCTTCATCTGAGTATTGCTCCTTCTTCTTCGGAACCATTTGATTGGTCTCCGGATTGTTCACCATAGGCTTGTGTGGACCATGAACCACAGATGTCCAACAACCTGAACTGTTAACAGACAGGTGATGGAGCATTCTTCGTTGCCATATGTTATACTCACTCCTAACCAGCATCGGAGGCTTGGTTGAGGAGCCAGTATTGTGAGGATCATTAGATGGAGTAGTCATTCTCAGATTCAAACCAAATCAATCAAGTTTCAAAAGATTTTGCACAAAAACACAACAAACTCAATAAGAACCAAGAAGAAACTCAAATTAAATAACCAGAAGCAGCAGAAAATCAATCTTTATAACCAGTTCTTGCACATATGCTAATTCGATCAAACTATAGATATCAAAATAGCAGTTTCAATGATCAATTGTTAAACCGATCAATGATTAACCCGCTCTGATACCATTTGTTAGGATCAGTGATCTAAGTTTGATCAATTAGAGTTGAATCACAGCGGAATTAGAGCAAGAATTAAGCAAATATAGCAAGAACACAATAAATATTCAATGGAACAGTACACGGTTATATAGATATAGGGTTTTCTGCAAAGAGATAATAACATTCATGCACACATGCTTCGGTGTGGCGGCTGCTAGGTTTTCCTAAGCTGCACCGATTACAATTAGGTCAGCATTCCTTATATATAGGAATGTGACGTCTGCTGATGTCACTTGATAGTGACATCTAACAGAATTATTACAAACTACTGAAAGTAAGCAAACTACTGAGAATGTTCACAACAACTGAGAACATCTCAGATTATTCTAAGTACACGAAGAAACATAAAACTACTGAAACTACAAGTACAGAAAAGAAACTACAACTACTGAAAGGAAACCATCACAACTACTGAAGAGGTCTTCTTCAGCTGTTGTGACAATCATCTGACACTTGGTCTTCAGTCTTTGTCTTCAGCTTTTGTCTTCAGACTTTGTCTTCAGCTCTTTCACTTCAGACTTTGTCTTCAGCTCTTTCACTTCAGACTTTGTCTTCAGCTCTTTCACTTCAGACTTTGTCTTCAGACCTTGTTATCAGCTGATGTCTTCAGCTGTTGCAGACTACTTCAGTTGTTGTAATGTCCGTGGGACTTAAAGGTTTTTCTGATCAGGCTCATTGGTTCTTTTGGTCCAACATCTTTGATATAGGCACATCTTCATCTGTCGACACAGTGGTCCACTAGGGTCCGACGTTTTCTCACACTCCTCGTTCTCTATCCCCCCACGTGGACCTTCACCCGTCTTCCTTGCCATCCTTTTCTTCCTTCCCTAAGTTGTTGGTAAATCTTCAGGAACAAAATCAGCATCACGTTCCTCAGCAGTGCTTTTGGCAGGTGTTTCTTTCACTCTGGGACGTTCTTTCAAAACATAGGGTATGCTCCCGATCTGATCACTGTCTGTTTCATTCCAGAAGTGAACCAAGAGTCGATCTCAACATCTATGGACATGCCAGCTAGTTGAGAACTACTAGGTGCATCTTCAGGAACACTAGATGATGGACCTCCTTGCTCAGCCTGAGACTAACTTCTTCAACTTGTTATGCCTCTCCCTGATAACCCTCTATAAATCTCCCAAGTTTTGGCAAAGTGAGTGCCCTCCCATGCATTTCCTCTTGCTCCTAGTAAGTAAGTGAATATATCTTTTTTCATCATCATAACAATGTAGGTAGATGAATCAGATATGGCTAGCTCAGGATGAGAAGCATTCACTGTCAATCGAGGATACATAATGAGCTTCTTCCCCAAAGTAGCTTTCACATTCTTCTGCATCTCTGAGAAGATAGCTTTGGATATGCTGTAAGGTAGATCATCAACTAGGGATATCAGCAGGGATCCAGATACTACACTTAGACTATCCATTCCGGCTTTCAAGTTGCTCAAGCAATGGATCACCACGTGAAATATACTTCCAAATGGAGGTAAATATTTCTTCTCTAACGAAGAATACCGGTGATCATATCCCATTCTCTTCAAAAAATTTCTTGCCTCATCATCATCTAACTTGACTGGAGCATTGGGCTGATCATCCAATAATAAAACACTATTATCACTTTAGCAGTGATAACAATCCGCTTGACTTTAACTATGGTTGATATGCATGGTTCGCCATGCTCATCTCTCTTGTTGGCTGGTATCAGCCAGAATTGATCCATCACATCTAAAGAGATAGTGGGATTAGCAGTAATAGCATGATAAATCTTGGATGTCTTTAATCCATCAATCAATGATCTGAACAAAGCTTTATCATTTGGAACATCTCCAAGATAAGCAACTGCATTATGGTTTTTATTAAAACCATAGGTCTCACCATCTGAAAAATTACATAAACTTGGATAAATACATAATGAAATTTTTAGAATTTTTAGAGTTAGAAACATTTTGAAAAATTTAAACTTCTCGCGCGAAAACTCAAGTTCTCGCATGAATCTGAGTTTTGATAATAATCAACTTTTCACATGACTAGTCAAAGTTTCCATGCAACAAGTTTCCACGCAACAAGTTTCCACAAGACAAAGTTCTGTGCGAATTCAAAAGTTCTCGTTCTGTTCATTTTCAGAAACTTTTCGCATGCGACAAGTTTTGTGAATTTCAGATTTCAAATTAAGCAATTTCAGAGTGTTTCAACAGTTAGAATATGTTCATTAGTTGTTGATTAAGTTATTATTAAGAATTCATATGGTTAATTTTTTTCAATTTTAGTCTATTTGTCCAATAAAAAACGGTCATGAATCGAACATTCATAAAATCAATCAAAATCCATAAATCTACCTTATCAATCACTATAATATCAATGAACGACTACAATGAGCAATAATATCAACTATGATAACGTATGAAAACTTAGAATTTTAAGAGTGAAAATCAAAAAGTTCTCGTGCGAATGATACACTTCTCGCACGACTGTTGCTTTTATTGGCATCTGACTTCTCGCGCGAGAAGTCTGAGTTTTCGCACACAATGACTTTTCACTTCTATGTACTTTTCGCATGCGACTAGTTCAACTAGTTGCATCACATTTCGTACCATTTGAACTTCTCGCACAAGAGAAGTTCAATTTCCATTGAACTTCTATAATATTTCTACTTTTTCAAATTTATTTATTCTGTTTAAACCATTTGATTTGTTACGAGTAAAAATATATTTAACTAAGTGTTTTTAATTATCCAAGAACCCTTAATTTTGTGAAATTTTGTAAATCAAAAACAAACTTTAACATAAAACAAAAAAACAAATTGATAATTTCTTTATACTTATAACTTCAATTTTTTTGGTAAATTTTCAAGTATAGGATCATATTCTGATGAAATCGATCATTAACATCGTCCAGCTTTATTTAAATAAGACTGGTTATGTTTGATTGTCAATATATTTTGTCTATTTTAAACTTAGACTTCAATATTTAATTGGACACATGTTCTGTGATTTATCATGTTTAGATTGAGTTTATATAAAATATGTGAATTTCACAACCAAAAATCTTGTAGAACTCTATCCAGCTTCAAGACACTTTTGAGAATTCAAGTCACCCCAATTTGACTTAAACCTTTTACCTCTGATCAGTATTTTTAGAAACATTGTTCCTTATTGTAATATCTATGTAGAGGATAACTAGTTTAAGAAATGTTTCTAATCACAAAATATTAATAAGTTTTAAGACTTATTAACTGCCATCGGACTTATGTTTTGTCCTCGCAAGACGTTTAGGACTTACATGCCAAGTCGGACTTACACGCCCCATCTTTTAATTTTGGCTCCTGTGTCAGAACATATCCTCAAAAAGAAAAATATTTATCATATATTATGTATTGTAACATCTCGTATTTTTATTTAACGTGTGATTAACGTCGTTATCTCTTGTAAGGGTTTGCTTTGTTATTAATGCAAATACGAGGACTTATGTGTAACTTGTGGTATCCTTGTAATTTAGATGCTATTAGATAAATAAATAACTAATAATAATAATAATAATAATAATAATAATAATAATAATAATAATAATAATAATAATAATAATAGTAAATAATTATAATAAGTGTTAATATTGTAAATAAATAAAAACAAATAAATCTAATAAACTAAAAACTTGTAATATATTACTTTGGGCATAAAATAATAACATCAAAACATCAGGGACTAAACTGTAATTGCTTTAAAAACAAAAACATAAGTTTAGGGCCGAAATGTTACATTTATAACCACAGGGACCTAAGTGAAATTGTTTTTTAAACACAACATCAACTCACACGGTTTTCCGGTCGCCGGCCGGCGAAGCTCCGGCGAAGCCGGCAACCCTAAAACCACACTAAAAATCATAATTAAAAAGTACAAATCGTTCCTAAACTCGCCGCGAACATGTTTCGAACCAGGGTGTGTGTTTAATTCGAGATTAACACAATTTTACTAAGCAATCAAACCCGAACCGAAACTATCTCGAATCAACAACCGTTCACCCCCTTAAATCTTAGTAATAACGCAATTAATCGTATACAAACGTTCGGATAATCAAATAAAATTAATGGGATGATTAATCCCACCTGAAACAGTCTGAAATTCGTTTAATTCGGCCTGAAACGGCCGACAAACATTCGATAGCCGCTGGACGGGTTCTAGCTCGAATTGAACCTATAAATTAGAGGGCAAATGCTCTCGATCTTTTCTTTCACTATCTGAAACCTCAATTTCAGCGAAACACACACCATCAAAGATTTCATTCAAGAACACACTCGCGGTTTTGTTGAATCCTAAATCGACAACCACAACACCAAACAGGTAATTAAAGGACCCTTTTGATTCGTTTTTACATGAGGAATAAAAGCCCCATGATTAATTTGAGTTTAACTAACGATTTGATGTTCAATTTGATCAATTACGAATCTAGGGTTTATATGAAATTGGGATTTCTGGGAGTTTACTTTTAAAAATTGATTTCAGAAATAAAACATAAAATAGGGCACTGGCCCAGCGGTTAAAGCATTTTGTGGCTACGCAAAGGACCCGGTTCGAACCTGAGTCCTTGCATTTATTTTTAAAAGTGTTTTTTTTTAGTTTTAAAATTCAGAAAACATTTTAATATTTTGATTAATTATATAAAATTATTTTTAATCAGAAATCAAATAAAATTATTTTCGTTTAAATTTTCTTCTAAATTTAATTAATAAATCATTATTCTCTTATTTTTAAACATTATAAAAATTGTTATAAAATACAACTTTTTATTTATTTATTAAATTATAACAAATCTCCTTTAATATCCAGGAATTTAAATTTAATAAATTATTTATTTTTATGAAATATATTTACAACCTTAATTTTATATTTTGAGAATAAATATATGTACATATTTAAAATGTGCATTTATTGTGATAAATAGAATTAATTTAATAATTAAAATTATAAAATTTACTATTGTATCAAATAGTAAATAATAATTCCTTGATAATAAAGGTTTAACTTTTATTAATAGTGTTAATCATTAAAATTCTTATAAATTAAATACCAAAATAATAACAATTGTACCTATTTAATAATTTAAAAATCATGGGTTAAATGGTTTATAAATATAACACTATAATCACCATGATTAACTTAACACGTTATCCATTTAGGTTGAACGTTAACGAATCCTCAGTATTATATACAAGACTTCTTATTTGTCATCTTTATAATCCAAGTGAGTTTTTCCATACCCCTTTTATATATTTTTACACTTTGGGGTGAAACATGTTAACTTATTGATAATTGCACTTGTAAACTCGTTTGAATCTTGTAAGTACTTGGGTAATTCGCCTTATTTGTCGTGGTTAGTTGAACTTTAGTAATTACCATGTGATGACTATATATGTACAATCATTAACTATTGCTAGCCTGGCGATGTCATAGATCTATGGGCCTGACAAGCCTACTTGGTTAAACCAAGTACACTTAGCTAATCGTTTAATCTTGTAATCTTGTAATCTGTCAAGGTTTGATTGATACATTTGTTCATCCATCCCTAATTACTTTATTCAATAACCTATGACATGAATTGCCATCTTTTATATATTTATGTATGAAAACTATGGAAAACTCACCAACATTGTGTTGACCTTTTGTTTTTAACATGTTTCAGGAAATGATAATGCTTAGCTTGCTATGAAGACAATGTCACATCTAGGACTGGACCTAGAATAAAATAAAAATGCATTTGTTATCATTGAACGTTGAAATTCCTATGTTTTGGAGCATATTCTATTTCTTAAATGTATTTCTTGAATATTGAGTTTTAATAATATTGTCATTTTAAATTAGCGTTGTGTGGCATGAACAATCTTAACCCTCACATCTCGACGTTTCCGCCGTTAAGGTTGGGGTGTGACAGATTGGTATCAGAGCCCATAACTATAGGGATTTAGGTTATTAGAAATGGTGGCCTAGACTATGGTTAAACTAGGGACCCTTTTTATGACAATTGCTATGATCTTGTAAGTATGCTTATATGTCTATCTTGATGCATGACAAATTCCCTTATGTGCTATTTGCTTACATTTAGAATTAGTGCCTTAGTATTATGCCTTGCACCTTGTGAACCCAACTTTCTAATCCTCTTCTTATGCCTCTACGTTTTACCACGCTTAATCCTTTCTAAACCTTATTCTCGACTACATGTGGAAATCTACGCGTCTTATTGAGTGGGAAAATTCCTTAGACGATATGACTAAATCTTGAAAATCTCATCGAGGTTTTAATTCTAATAGCCTTAGGGGAGTGTGTGACACATAAACACCTGTATTCTGGATCTCCTGGCAAAAGGCCCTCGGGCTAAGGCAAGCATTTCGTATAAATCTCATTGCGAGACCTGTTATGCTTACCTGGGGATTTCTGGGATGAGTGCTAAATTATGGTCAACATACACATCTTCCCGAGGAAATTAGGATTAAGTCACCTCGACGTGTCCATGTTCCTATTGGCTATGTGATACCAAATGGAACCATCCTGGCTGTATATAAATTATCTAAAAATTTGTTTACCTTGAACTGGTTTATCTCCGAATACTAATATTTTCTTTATTTCTATCTTATAGAATGTCTCGCCATCATGGAAAGCGTGCTACCTCCGACCGCAAACTCGCTGCAATGATCGCCCGGCAAATGGCCGCTGTACTTCCAACGATGGTTGCTGAACTTAGCAGCACCCTAATGGCCAACAACAGCAACAACGCCAATGGAAACAATGGTGGTGGTGACAACAATGGTCAAGGGGAAAATAGCAACAACCAAGGTGGGAATAGTCGCACTTGCACATTCAAGCACTTCCACTCGTGCAAACCCACTAGCTTTAGTGGAAAGGAAGGAGCCACTGGACTTCTCGAGTGGTTCGAAAGTATGGAAAATACGTTTATCGTCAGCGAATGTCCCGATGAACTCAAGGTCCGATATGCTGCAAGTGTCCTTCAACAACGGGCACTCACTTGGTGGAATAGTGAGAAAAGGAACCGAGGGACTGAAGTTGCCTTGGCGTTGCCTTGGGAAGAATTTAAGGACATAATGATCCAAAAGTTCTGCCCGAGGAGTGAATTGCAAAAGCTGGAGGAGGAATTCTGGAACCTCAAACAGGATAGCGGGAATCATTTGGCTTATTCCACCCGGCATCATGAGTTGAGCATGCTCCTACCCACATGGTGGATACCGTTCCCCGCAACATCAAGAAGTTTATTAAGGGGGTACCACCTCAAATTCAAGATGCCGTGGTGGGTAGTAGGCCCACAACTTTGGAGGAGGCGATTAATATCACCGCCCAGCTCACTGAAAACCATATTAGAGCTGGTACTTTGACGGTGAAAGGTGCCAAGACTGCTGTGAAGGTGACTCCCGAGGCTACAAAGGAGGTGAAGGCCGAGTCGTCTTTCAAAGGCAAGAAGCGCAAGTTCACACCGGCTCGTAATTATGCGGTGACAGCACCAAATGCCCCTCAAAGGCAAGCTGTCGTTGCAAATCAAGCCCCCGTGGCGAGGGCTTATACTGGACCGCACCCGATGTGCAATACTTGCAAGTACCATCACGCGAGTAACACTCCTTGTCGAGTTTGCTCGTTGTGCGGAAAGTATGGGCATCTGGTGGCTACCTGTCTTCGTGCCCGAATAATGCTGCGTTGGTTGCCAATCGAGTCTGCTACAACTGTGGCGAACCTGGACATTTCCGTCCACAATGTCCTCGCAATGCGGGAAATGTGCCACAGGCTCGTGGAAGGGCATTCAACATCAATGCCAACCAAGCTCAAGCCAACAATGACGTGGTGAATGGTACGTCATTAATTTCTTTTAATTGTTCTTTTGTCTTGTAAAATCCCTACCTGCGTTCATTATGCCAATAATAGGTTATTATTTGAGCAGGTATGTATCTTGTAAATAGTCGTTATGCTTCTGTACTGTTTGATTCGGGTGCGGATAAGAGTTTCGTGTCTTTAGAGTTCGAGCCTATTCTTTCCAAGCCGCGTTCTAATTTAGAGAGATCTTTTACGGTCGAAGTAGCCGATGGCAAGTCTGTCGAAGTCGTGACGCGATTGCACCTTAAGTCTTAACGAGCACGACTTTCTCATCGACCTTATTCCTATGCAACTGGGAGCTTCGACGTTATTATTGGCATGGATTGGTTAGCGAAGCAACACGCGGAAATTATATGCTTTGAGAAGTGCATTCGAATTCCTTTACCATCGGGTGATACCTTAAAAGTTTTTGGGGAGAGATCATCCCAAAGACTCAAACTCATGTCTTGTATCAAGGCCCGAAAGTGCTTAGTAAAAATTACTTAGCTTTCATGGCTTACGTAGTTAACACGAAAGCCAAGGGTAAAGAACTGAAGGATATACCTGTCGTGCGGAATTTTCCCGAGGTGTTTCCCGAGGATCTTAGTGGGTTACCTCCCGTACGAGAAGTTGAGTTCAAAATCGACCTGATTCCTGGTGCAAATCCCGTGGCTAAGTCGCCTTATCGTCTTGCACCGTCTGAAATGCAAGAACTAGCTAGTCAACTGCAAGAGTTGACCGATAAGGTTTCATTCGACCTAGCTCTTCACCATGGGGTGCACCCGTGCTATTTGTGAAGAAGAAAGATGGTTCTTTCCGTATGTGCATCGACTACCGGGAACTCAACAAGCTCACTATCAAGAACCGATATCCTCTTCCTCGAATTGATGATCTCTTCGATCAACTTCAAGGAGCTACACAATTCTCGAAGATCGATCTACGTTCTGGATATCATCAATTACGTGTTCACGACAATGATATTCCAAAGACCGCGTTTCGTACTCGATATGGACATTATGAGTTCATGGTTATGCCTTTTGGCTTGACTAATGCACCTGCTGTCTTCATGGATCTCATGAACGGGTATGTAAACCGTATTTGGATAAATTCGTGATCGTGTTTATTGATGACATTCTCATCTATTCCAAGACAAAGACCGATCACGAGTCGCACCTACGTCAAGTCCTCGATCTTTTGAAGAAGGAACAATTATATGCCAAGTTCTCCAAGTGCGAATTTTGGCTTGAAGAAGTCCAATTCTTAGGACATGTGGTGAATAGCCAAGGAATTCACGTTGATCCTGCAAAGATAGAAGCCGTGAAGAATTGGTGTGTTCCCACGACCCCAACCGAGGTTCGTTCTTTTCTGGGTTTAGCGGGTTATTACCGTAGGTTCATTGCAAACTTTTCGAAGATTGCGAAACCGCTTACGGCGCTAACTCAAAAGAATAGACTTTTTGAGTGGGGGCCCGAACAAGAAGATGCGTTCGAGACGTTGAAACACAAACTGTGTAATGCTCCTATCCTAACCCTTCCCGATGGAAACGATGACTTCACTGTATATTGCGACGCGTCTAGTCAAGGTCTTGGTTGCGTTCTCATGCAACGAGGTAAGGTCATAGCTTACGCGTCGAGACAATTGAAGGTTCATGAAGTAACTACACAACTCATGATCTCGAACTTGGTGCCGTAGTATTTGCTTTGAAGATTTGGCGACATTATCTCTATGGAACGCAATGCATAGTCTACACCGATCACAAGAGCCTTCAACACGTGTTTAATCAAAAGGATCTCAACATGAGACAAAGACGTTGGGTTGAACTAATTAGCGACTACGACTGCGACATTCGCTATCATCCTGGAAAGGCGAATGTTGTAGCCGACGCGCTGAGTCGTAAGATCCACAACAAGACTGTCTCGCTTCAAGAAATCCGAGATCGAAGACAATGGTTTGACACGTTAGGAGAATTTGACACCGAGATTCATGTGGATGTTAACGAGGCCACTATCATGCTTCAAAACATAAGGATTGATAGTGATCTCGAGTTTTGCATCCGCGAGGCTCAACAAGCGGCGTTAACCGAGGAAGGGAAAGATGAAGATCTAACGTATAACGTTCGATCACAATTGGAGACAAAACCGAATGGCATGTGGTATTTCTTGAATCGACTTTGGATCCCGAATCGCGATAATCTCCGTCACTTCATTATGAACGAAGCTCATCAAACCCGATATTCTATTCATCCTGGATCCGATAAGATGTATATGGATCTACGTGGCCAATATTGGTGGCCAGGAATGAAGAAAGATATCGCGTCTTATGTTTCTAAGTGCCTCACATGTGCAAGAGTCAAAGCCGAACATCAACGGCCTAGTGGTTACTTGAACAACCTGAAATCCCTATGTGGAAATGGGAACACATATCCATGGATTTCATAACCAAGTTACCACGTACCTCTCGTGGCCATGATAGCATATGGGTGATTGTTGACCGTTTGACCAAAACGGCACATTTCATACCAATACGAGACACATACAAAGTTTCAAGATTGGCTCGTATCTACATCGATGAAATTGTGAGTCGTCATGGTGTGCCGTTGCATATTATTTCCGATCGTGATGCTCGATTCACTTCACACTTCTGGTCTTCCATGCAAGAACTCTTGGGTACTCAATTGGATTTAAGCACGGCTTACCATCCTCAAACGGACGGTCAAACCGAGCGAACAATCCAAACCCTTGAGGACTTACTGCGTCTTTGTGTCCTTGATTTTGGTGGTGACCGGGATACGTATCTGCCGTTAGCGGAATTTTCGTATAACAATAGTTATCACTCAAGTATCAAGATGGCACCATTCGAGGCTTTATATGGTCGTAAATGTCGTTCTCCGATCTGTTGGACTGACATTGGTGAGAATTTCATCACTGGTCCTGAACTCATACAAGAAACGACCGACAAAGTCTCCAGAATCCAAAGTAACCTTGAGGTGGCTAGAAGTTGTCAAAAGAGTTACGCATAAGAGACGCAAACCATTGGAGTTTCAAGTCAATGACATGGTTCTTCTTAAGGTCTCTCCATGGAAGGGTGTTATTCGCTTTGGGAAGAAGGCTAAGTTAGCCCCTCGTTTTGTAGGACCTTTCAAGATTCTGAAAAGAATTGGGAAAGTGGCTTACAAACTGGAACTACCTTCCGAACTTAGCGGGGTTCATCCTGTCTTCCATGTCTCAAACCTGAGGAAATGCCTAGCCGATGAAAGTTTGCATGTTCCTCTGGAGGAAATCCAAATTGACGAGTCGTTACATTTCGTTGAGAAGCCTGTTGAGATTATGGATCGAACGTTAAAGAAGACCCGTACATCTACCACACCGATCGTCAAAGTCCGTTGGGAAAACAAACGTGGAGCTGAGTTCACTTGGGAACGCGAGGATTACATGAAGAAGAAATATCCCTATCTTTTTGTTTAGCCTTGTCTTTAATTTCGGGACGAAATTCCTTAAAGTTGGGGAGACTGTAACCTCTCGTATTTTTATTTAACGTGTGATTAACGTCGTTATCTCTTGTAAGGGCTTGTTTTGTTATTAATGCAAATACGAGGACTTATGTGTAACTTGTGGTATCCTTGTAATTAGATGCTATTAGATAAATAAAGAACTATAATAATAATAATAATAATAATATAATAATAATAATAATAATAATAATAATAATAATAATAATAATAATATAATAATAATAATATAATAATAATACTAGTAATAGTAAATAATTATAATAAGTGTTAATATGAAATAAATAAAAACAATAAATCTAATAAATTAAAACTTGTAATATATTACTTTGGGCATAAAATAATAACATCAAACATCAGGGACTAAACTGTAAATTGCTTTAAAAACAAAAACATAAGTTTAGGGCCGAAATGTTACATTTTATAATCATAGGGACCTAAGTGAATTGTTTTTTAAACACAACATCAACTCACGGTTTTCCGGTCGCCGGCCGGCGAAGCTCCGGCGCGGCGCCGGCAACCCTAAAACCACACTAGAAATCATAATTAAAAACTACAAATCGTTCCTAAACTCGCCGCGAACATGTTTCGAACCAGGGTGTGTGTTTAATTCAGATTAACACAATTTTACTAAGCAATCAAACCCGAAACCGAAACTATCTCGAATCAACAACCGTTCACCCCCTTAAATCTTAGTAATAACGCAATTAATCATATACAAACGTTCGGATAATCAAATAAAACTTAATGTGATGATTAATCCCACCTGAAACAGTCTGAAATTCGTTTAATTCGGCCTGAAACGGCCGACAAACATTCGATAGCCGCTGGACGGGTTCTAGCTCGAATTGAACCTATAAATTAGAGGGCAAATGCTCTCGATCTTTTCTTTTCACTATCTGAAACCTCAATTTCAGATAAACACACACGCATCAAAGATTTAATTCAAGAACACAGTCGTGTTTTGTTGAATCCTAAATCGACAACCACAACACCACACAGTAATTAAAGGACCCTTTTGATTCGTTTTTACATGGGGAATAAAAGCCCCATGATTAATTTGAGTTTAACTAACGATTTGAAGTTCAATTTGATCGATTACGAATCTAGGGTTCATATGAAATTGGGGATTTCTGGGAGTTTACTTTTAAAAATTGATTTCAGAAATAAAACATAAAACAGGGCACTGGCCCAGCGTTTAAAAGCATTTGGCTATGCAGGGGACCCAGGTTCGAACCCGAGTCCTGCATTTATTTTTAAAAGTGTTTTTGTTTTTAGTTTTAAAATTCAAAAAAAACATTTTATATTTTTTGATAAGTATATAAAAAATTATTTTTAATCAAATTCAAATAAATTATTTTTTTCGTTTAAATTTTCTTCTAAATTTAATTAATAAATCATTATCTCTTATTTTCTAACATTATAAAAATTGTTATAAAATACAACTTTTTATTATTTATTAAATTGTAACAAATCTCCTTTAATTTCCAGGAATTTAAATTTAAATTAATTATTCATTTTTATGAAAATAATTTACAACCTTAATTTTATATTTTGAGATAACTAAAATGTACATATTTAAAATGTGCATTTATTGTGATAAATAGAATTAAATTATTAATTAAAATTATAAAATTTACTATTGTATCAAATAGTAAATAATAATTCCTTGAAAAAAGGTTTAAACTTTTATTAATAGTGTTAAACATTAAAATTCTTATCAATTAAATACCAAAATAATAACAAATTGTACCTATTTAAATTTTTAAAAATCATGGTTTAAATGTTAATTTATTGATAATTGCACTTGTAAACTCGTTGAATCTTGTAAATACTTGGGTAATTCACCTTATTGTCGTGGTTAGTTGAACTTTAGTAATTACCATGTGATGACTATATATGTACAATCATTAACTATTGCTAGCCTGGCGACGTCATAGATCTATGGGCCTGACAAGCCTACTTGGTTAAACCAAGTACACTTAGCTAATCTTTTAATCTTGTAATCTTGTAATCTTGTAATCTGTCAAGGTTTGATTGATACATTTGTTCATCTATCCCTAATTACTTTATTCAATAACCTATGACATGAATTGCCATCTTTTATATATTTATGTATGAAAACTATGGAAAACTCACCAACATTGTGTTGACCTTTTATTTTTAACATGTTTCAGGAAATGATAAGCTTAGCTTGCTATGAAGACAATGTCACATCTAGGACTGGACCTAGAATAAATAAAAATGCATTTGTTATCATTGAACGTTGAAATTCCTATGTTTTGGAGCATATTCTATTTCTTAAATGTATGTCTTGAATATTGAGTTTTAATAATATTGTCATTTTAAATTAGCGTTGTGTGGCATGAACAATCTTAGCCCTCACATCTCGACGTTTCCGCCGTTAAGGTTGGGGTGTGACATGTATGTCTATGACATATCTTTTATTATTATGCACATTGGCATCTTTATTCCTTAATGGTCTTTTCTTATCTTTTTGCTCTTTTTGATATTTCATTTTTTCTTTTTTGTCTTTGTATTTCATATCCTTTTCTTCTTTTGATATTTATATATACGTATTTCTTATTTCTTCTGAAAGACACTGAATCAGATAGTAACTGGCTTGAGTATGACTAGACTAAACTCTCAGTCTGTTTTAGCTTAGAATCAGTATTACCATAAAACCTTGATGAGTACCCTACTTCAGTCATTAAGATTTTTCTTTAAGTGTATCATAGATCATAATGCTTTTTAGTCTTCAAAGTCAATCCTAACAACATATCAAACATAATCCAAGTCAGTTTCTTATATGCCTTAAGATGTAATGAATCAAAATTAAGAAATGTACTATCACTTCCTATATACCTTGAAAATTTTAATTTTTAATTTTCTTTAGTATGTAAAAAAAAAATATTTTTGCAAATTTTCTTTTACTCCCCCTAAGAACAAAAAATCTTTTTCAAGACATTTTTAAATTTCCCTCCCCTAAAATTGTGATTATCTGCATAGAAAATACAATTTTTTAACTAAAATAAATAAACTATTTTTTGAAAGGGTTTATGGAAAATTATTAACCAAAGTTAATCATTCCCAGAGATTGGCCTAAAAAGTCAAATCTAGAATGATCAAATGCCTTAGTAAACAAATCAGCAATACTGTAATCTGTTGACATAAATTCCAAATGGATAAGTTTTCACTCAAACAGTCACGGATAAAGTGCATGCGAATGTCGATGTGTTTTGGTCTTTGAGTGTTGGATCGATTCTCACTATGTTTAACACTGCACTGTTGTCACCACAAAATTTTGGTGTCATAAAGATTCAGGCCATAATCAAGAAGTTGTTGTTGAATCCAAACAATTTGAGAACAACTTGATGCAGCCACATATTCAGCCTCTGTAGTGGATGTGGATACCGTCAGCTCTTCTTGCATTACCAAGAAATCACTCTATTTCCAAGGAATTGACAGCCACAGGTCTGGTTGTTGATTTCCTGTTCCAAGTTACTATCTGTATAATCACTGTCAGTATAAAAATATTGCTTGAGTGTTGATTGACCCTTGAGTATATTGAAAATTCGCTTGACAACCTTCGTGTGTGATTCTTTCAGATTACTTGTGATACGTTGTACACTGACATACAGGGTACATGATGTCTGGCCTACTAGCAGTTAGATACATTAAAAGATCCAATCATTGATCGATACAAATGCTGATCAATGTTCTTCACCCGTGAGATCTGGAGTAAAAGTCGGATGAGAAGCCATTAGAGTGGAAGAAATTTTAGAGTCCTAAAATTTATACTTGTCTTGGATACTATAATCGTATTTTTCTTATGATGTTAGTATTCCCTTACCATATTGTTTAATTTGAATACCCAAGAAACACGACATTTTTCTCAAGAGAACTCATCTCAAATTTCTTTTTCATCACAACTTCAAATTCCTTGCACAAATCATCATTGGTAGATCCAAAGATAATGTCATTGACATACACTTGAAATAAGAATCAGATTATCACCAGTCTTAGCGTAATAATAAGATTTGATCAATAGCACCTCGTGTATACAACCATTTGCAAGAAAATGTTCAGTAAGGGTGGCATACAAAAGCACGAGGTGCTTGATGTAAGCCATAAAGTGCTTTGTCTAACTTATAAACATAATTTTGAACAATCTGGATCTCTTCAAAATAGGTGGTTGACCACACATAGGTTTCTTCTTCTTCATCTCGTCATACAAGAATGCAGTTTTGACATCCATTTGATACACCTTGAAGTTATGTATGAAGCATAAGCCAGAAAGATG
>JACCIY010000194.1:0-74925 GCA_025506505.1 Flaveria sonorensis
AAAAACAGTGAGAAACAAATAAATCATTTTTTATTTCACCCGTTTGATTAAAGCACAATGCAAAAATTCTCATGCTTACGAGTCTCAAAATCATATAGGTTCTGAATGAACGTATTTACATATGTTTGTGAAGAATAAAAATAATTTGGTGTGTGATGTGTAATGGGAAAATTTATTGCAATTCTTTATGAATATATTTGTGATTAATATGATTTTTACAAAGAAAACCTTTGACCAAAAATTGCCCATTCCTCAAGTTGTGCCTTGTTTATTACTATATTCGAAGTGTCGTAAACTTTCTTTATTGATTGTGGATTTACCATGATAAGTGATTATAATAGAGGAAAACATGAGTTGAATCATGAATTATTATGACCGAGAAAAACATTAGGATTTCAAATAAAACAGAAGTTTTGTCGAGGAAAATATGATTTTGTCCCCTTAAGAAAAACATAGGTTTCTTGCAGAGTAAAAAAAGAGATATGTGGCGACCAATATTAAAAGGCAAGCATACCATTGGGCCAAGTGCCTTGGTAAACCGTCTTTACTAACTCTCTGATAAAGGATTCAAATAGTTTTTATTCTTCTTCGCATAGCTAGATTCATTTAAATAAGAGTAAATTACCCGGATGGTCCTTAGGGTTTGCACGTATTGCAACTTCAGTCATCACTTTCAAAAAATTACAGATGCAGGCCTGAACTTTACATAGTTCGTACGTCGGTAGTCCCCGACACTAACAGAGGTAACTTTGTTTGTTAAGTTAATGTAAAATTACTAACATACCCTTTTGAATAAGTAATTAATTAATAATATGATAAAAAAAATAAAAATAACTAATTAATGATGGGACCCACCAACCACTCACTTCATCTTCTTCCTCAATTCACCTCCACCATTCAACACCTCCAACAACTATCTCTGGTTACCACCAATCTTCAACCACCGTCATGATCTCCGGGACCCCCAATCTTTCTCCGACGATCACCAATCAACCTACCCTCCATCATCTCCTTCTTTTCTTACTCTTTTTCCAACCTTAACCTCCATTTGTACAGATCTAATGCCTCAACGTATAGTCCCTTCGATCACCATCGTTCCAGATCAACACTTTCACACATTGCGCCACCACAAGACACAACCAGATCTGGGTTTTGGGGATGGTGTAACAGATGGGTTTTTAATGGTAGTTAGATTAGACCATGGTGATGAATAATGTGTGGTAGGTTGTCGATTTTATGGTGTAGGAGGTGATGAAAATGGTGGTGATGATGATCTCCACACCCTCAAATTCAATGTGAGGTTTTACCGCGGGACGAGTGAACAAACCAGGATCTCAGTCATTAGTTACTCAGAACGACACTATATGCAACAATTTAAATAAATCAGAGTTTGTAACTTTAAAACATTTGCGAAAGCGTTTTGTAAAAAATCAAACGTATAGTAACAAATGTAAAACACGCGCCCAAACCAAATTGTAAAAGTATTCAATAAGACAAAACCAGACAAAGTTTGTTCAATGTATGTGTGACTCGTGCGTGCTCCTATGGCAAGCTGCTAGTAACGACATGAGAAAAGCATACTAAAGTGTCAACACGATAGCTGGTGAGTTCAAGAGTTTCTAATCAATCATAAGCAGTTGCGTTAGTAAAACATAAACAAGAGCATTGAAATAGATAGCTAGTCTAATTTCATTAGCAAATAACAATAGTGATTTCGCGATCGAATCTGACTATGATTGTCTGTTTGCCCCCGCCACGACATACCGAGTCGTGACTCTGTTAGTCGTTCAGGACAATATTGCACCCGCTTGACCTCCAGTCTTACGGGTGAGGCTTGTCAGACCCAGCAGTGCTACTCAAGATTTCCCGCTAGATTCCTTAATTAACGAACCAAAAGTGTGAGGACTTTCAATGGATACTACACTATGTCTTACTAGCAAATGTTATAAAATAAAGCGTTTAAAATTAAAGTATGCTTTCTTCCCCATAAAGAGAGTGGATAAAAGTGGGGCATGAACTCACCTGATGCGCAATGAACGATAATAAAAGCTAACGATAAGTGGAAAGACAGCCCTTCAAAGGTTACCTAGAACACGCAAGTACATAAAAGTGTACATAGAAAGCTTAAAAACCCTAAGTGCTCAATAAACACGTTGACCAAGGTTTTGGAAAAACAAGACTCATTTGACCAAGTTGACCCATTTGACCCGTTGGTGACATGTCAAGTTAGGTTCTTGTTTGATCAAGTATAGTAATTCAGCATATATGGTTATCATATAAGTTATTCAGTATGTCACAATCATAGGTACTATCATGATCATCATCCTAACATAGTTTATCATACAACACATATATCATCATACAATGCATACGAAACTCAAACAATCAACATGCCCAGCACAATCATAATTACATCACAAGTAATAAATCATACATGGAGTCTAATTATGCACTACATACCATGTCAAGCCACTCACGACTTCACATCCTAAACCCTGCCAATCCTACTAAGTAGGGGCCTCAGATTCGCACGTGTATGATGCTCATCATCATAATCCCGCATGTAATTCATACAACCAAGACATCAACATTATATAATCACAATCCCAATTCATCATGATACATGACTTGTACATAATACCATACTTGCACACTTTTCAAGAACACCTATATTTTCCCATAGATTCAACGACTAACCATATGACCCACTCATCACCATTTAACACATTAGACATCATCCATGATCACTCTAGCATGCTCCTAACATCCTAAACATGATCAAAACACAAATCACACGTTTCATATAAATAAAGTTTCCCTTTTGGTAAAGTGGCATCCAAAAATCTATGTGTTTATCAATTTCAATCTCAAATTCATCAACAATATCCCTAATCTAGTTCATAGCAATCATAAGCATCCATTTAACATCAACAATTAATCAAAACATGAATTCTCATGAAGAAAAGTTTCCATTTTTACAATGTATGAACTAGATGACAAAAACCATAGATTTCTTGCATAATCTACATAGATAACATTCATACAATACAACTAACATCATATTATCAACAAACCATCATCAATTTCAACTTCTAATAAAAATCAAACTAGGGTTCTACCATAATCAAAAACCATGTAAATCCAATAAAAATCTAATTAAGTGTGCAAAGATGATGATTAACACTTGCTAATCACTTGTAATGCTTGAAACTCAATCAAAATTGATGAATGATGAATGATTCTTGTTCTTGATCAAATCGCAAGGTGTGTGTGTGTTGTGGGTGTTCGGCCGAAGATGGGGGTTTGGGGAAGGGATTAGGGTTTGATTTAATGATATTTGGTAATATTGTGTTTTGTGATAATTACAAACTTAACCCTTCTTGATTGAATTTTATAAAAACTAATCTTTTAACAATTTGTAAATAAGTTCTTGACTACAAAACACAGGCATTATTAACCCACAATAATAATCATGTATATTTTCCACTAGCCACAAAACGCATAAAATAAATATAATACGTTGGCACGTTACAAGGTAAAATTCACAAATAATACCTAAAATTCATAAATCACATAACTACAAATTAATAATCAATATTATTAATCAAGTTATTATCTAATAACCATTGTTAATTATTATTAAGTCACCAACGTTCAACGAACTAGTGTGTGCTCACGGCACGTGTATGCAAGACCTAACGGAACTAATGGAGTTTGGTAACGAAAAATTACCGGATGTCACAGATGAAGGTTGGTGGAGTTGAAGGATGGTGGTGGAGAGGTGGTGGTATAGAATGGGTGATGAAGATGATGAAGATGAAGAAGATAATGAAGGGGGCACCAGCGAAGCTTCATAGGGGCCGAGGGGCGCCCGCCCCCTCTCTTTTTTCCGGCAGTAGTGCTAATTTTGGCTCGGCAGTGTAAATTTTCGGTCCGGTAGTGAAATTTTTTAATAAATATAGTGTTCACCCCTCCTAAAACAGTTTACTTTCGCCCCGCCCCCTAAACCGTGGTTCAAGCTCCGCCACTAGGAAGGGTGTGGTGGGGTAGGTTAGGATTTATTAATAGTGAAACCGTGGAGGTGGTGATTGTGAGCTGTGGTGGTGATTAGTTTCGGTGGTGGTAATGACCTGCAATGGTGGTGATTTGTGAGTGGTAGTGAAGAAGAAAAGATGGAGGGGTTGGGTTAGATTTTATCTAATACTTAATATTAGGGGTATTTTGGTAATTTGACATTGACTTAATAGAAAAAGTTAACCTTTGTTAGCGTCGGCCGGGACCACCGGTGTGCAAACCATGCAAAGTTAAAGTCCACATCTGTAATTTATTAAAAATGGGGACTAAAGTTGCAATACGTGCATACCCCAGGGACTGTTTGCATAGATGGTGACGACAAAAGTCATCGGTATAGTTTAAACGTCGTCGGTGCATGTTCTCCATAGTGCATCTTTCTTATTTGGTAGCCCTCGTCACAATAGGACACTTTTGTTGGTGTTGATTAGAAACTATTCTAGAATTCTTTCCATACTATTGTGAGAATGGTGCTAAATAGTATTTATTATATTACATCATGCTTAATGCGTGACAAACAAATATTTTTGAATGATTTATCTACCGTTTTAGACGTTATTTGAATATTAAAGTTGCATTAAATAATCTGGAATATATAGAAATAATTAGATGATATGAATTAACGAAAAAGACATCCTTTGATTGTAATTTAGATTTAGGGATCCTTAAAATTTCTTGATTACACAAAAATAATAAATATATGACAAATCTAAAAAGCTACAAGACAGACTTGTATTTACTATTTAGACACCTTTGATGGAAGCTTTTTTTACTTTTAATTTTATTTTTTTTTCCTTTTTCCTAGTGGCCTCGCGTAGTCTAAATGGAGGAAAGAGGGAAGAGAGAAAGTGACTCTCTTTTGAAATTCTGTACGAGCAAAAACGCAAGATATGAGGGGAGAGAAGATAAAAAGAAAAAAAAAAGAGTGAAAGAGAGTAAATAAAATGACATGTTATTTGAGCTTTAATAGTCTTAAAGTAACCTTCTAAGGTAATATACCCCTACTTTATTGAAGATGTCAATCATTCAAATCTTGAAAGGTATAAATTTAAGAGTTAATAAATATAAATTAAAAAAAAAATCTATTATATTATTGTTGGGGTCTAATGACTAACGTATGTTAGCTTAATGCTTCTTCCATAAGAGAAGGCCCCATTAAAAATGTAAAATATTGAAGATTGACACTCTTCTACAATTGATCAATATTTCAATTCTTATTTTAATTTTTGTAATAAAATATGTCATGCTGATGATTCTTTCACATGGTTTTGCTTAATCAGCCTTCTAAAATTATTAAACCAACTACATGATCACGAAACCTTATTTTTAAACAATAAACATGCCATATTAAAAATTTTTGATCTGACGAAATTATTGTGGTTATAGAAATATTCGTGACTTGCGTAAAATTATCACTTCAAAGCTATAGTTATAAGTGTATTGTGTACTTTATAATGGGTTGGACGTACCATTATAATATCACATTATCTCATAATTTGACATGAAAACTAGACATATCATTATAACTCTAATCTTTATAACTACTTTAGATGTGTACGCATGTCTTGAGTTTACATGTTGCTGTTAACTTTACTCTGTAATGTACCAATGGAAAGTTAACATACGTTACAAACTAATAAGTTAAAATACTTTTTAGAGTAAATTATCATTTGCATCCCTGATATTTGCTTATTTTAACCACTTGCCATCCCTGCAGTTTCAAAATTACCATCCGTCCCCTGACGTTTCGTTTTTGTCACCATTTGAGCCCTTAACCCTAACGCCGTTAAATTTAACCGTTAGTTTTTTGTAAAGTGACAAAAATACCTTAGTCCCAACTTTATTAAAACCCACCCCCCTTAACATTCCCCTTTCTCATCTTATCAGACCAACATCACCCACCCCCCACCCTCCCCCCCACCCCCATACACACCCACTTTTCTTCGCTTTCTCTTTCTCTCTCCTCTCTAACCCCCCCCCCCCCCAATTCCCACAAATTACGCCCAAATCCCACAATGCTGCAATCATTCTCCACCATTTGATCTATGATCTCCACCTAATCGACTCCAATTTCACGGGGTTTCGATCGATTCCATGGCAGCGCCACCGTTCGACTGGTGGCGTAAAGAGACTCACAGGGGGACTCCGGTGGTCGTCAAGTGGAGAAACCCCAACAATTGGTCAACAGTGGAGCTCGAAGCTCCATCAGAGGACGATTTCTTAACCGATGGTGTGTCAAAGGGTCGCAACAAGAACGCTAAACAACTCACGTGGGTTCTGCTACTGAAAGCCCATCGTGTCGCTCGCTGTATCACCTCCATTGCTCCGGCGACGTTCTTTCTCGCCTCCGCCGTGTGTCGCCGCCTCTCCGCCAGACGCACCGACACCGTCATTTGCAGTATTTCAAAGGGTGGCATTTCGGGGCTCCGGATCTTCATTTGCAGTATTTGTATACGTTGGCGAACCCGTTTGCAGTTAAGGGGTTGTTTGATTCAGTTTATTCGAGATGGGTTTTGATTCGGGTCAAGTATCTTGCTCCACCGCTTCAGTTGTTGGCAAATGCTTGTATTTATCTGTTTCTGATACAGAGTTTGGATCAGTTGTTGGCAAATTCTTGTAATTTGGGTGTAATTTGTGGGTAATTTGGTGTCGACCGGGTGGTTGTGGCGGTGGTGATGAGGTTGTTGTTGTGGTGACGAGGTGGTTTGTGGCGGTGGTGATGGGGCTGTTGTGGTGGCAACTGGGCGGCTGTGGTGGCAACCAAGCGGTTGTGGTGGTGGTGATGGGGGTGGTTGTGTTGGTGGTGATTTGAAGAAGAAGAAGATGTTGATGGATGGGACCCACAAGGTTTTTTATTTTTAATATAATATTAATGGTAGTTTAGTCTTTTCAATAATAATTTTAACAGAAAACTAACAGTGTTAATCATTTGGACTCAAATGGAGATAAAAATAAAACGACATAAACTCAAATGAAGATAATATGAAACGTTAGGGGTCAGATGACAATTTTAAAACCATAAAGATACAAACAGTTATAATGAAAAAACATCAGGGATGCAAATGGTAATTTACTCTAAGTGGATCTGATTCTAAAAGTTTCACCAAGGCCCAACTATTTAAGTAATATGTGGGCCTTTTTTATCTATCCTAACTCAATAAATGAATATCCTTGGCCCATTATCAGCTTTCTTTGTTTTTCAGCCCATTACCATTACCACAATTTGATGTTCCGCCTTCACGAATCGGAGGATCCCGGGATGAGCGTTTTATACTTGATATTGGTATCTTATATTCTTACAGGACCTGTATCGACTCATTATATATAACCCATTTGCAAGTGTCGGTGGGCTTCCCACCACCCTGACACGTGTCATCTTCTGATTGGCCGGATAAAGTGATTTTTTTCTTTTTTTTTTCGTTTTCTGTAATCCATTTATTTGAATATTTATATTGATTATGGCTTTGAAACAACATGCTTGCGTAGACCAGACGGTTAAGGCGTGGTGATGTTGTGTTGTAGGTGTGTTCAACTATTTTTCTTTCACGTTTTTTTTTTCACATTTTCTTGACCTTTTAAATTATTTATTTTTAATTGTCTTTTTTATTTGTTTAGTTTTCTTCGATTTTTTCCTCATAAGTTATTATAGTTATATTAATAGGTCGTAACGTAACGAAGTTTGATAACTTCATGGGGACGTGTATGTCTTTTGTTTGAATCATTATGTTTAAACTATTATGCCACAA
The DNA here is from genome assembly GCA_025506505.1 of Flaveria sonorensis. NCBI lineage: Eukaryota > Viridiplantae > Streptophyta > Magnoliopsida > Asterales > Asteraceae > Flaveria > Flaveria sonorensis. The sequence goes on from JACCIY010000194.1 coordinate 7,818, forward strand.
CGTAGAGGACGTCGGATTCTTTTAATATATGTCTTTTATTTACTTAGGTACATTAATATCCGACGTTGGTTACGAGTGACAAACGCGCCCTTAATCACGTGACTGTCATCGTGCATCCCGCTGCGAAGCGCGGTAACTTTACTCATTATCTATTAATATATAAATATTATTTTATAACTTAGTAAGCTATTTTTAACATAGTTATTTATATTAGTACTCATTATGTAATATGCATTTGTTAGAATATACGTAGTGTTGCCTCTATGGGGTTCCAAAGTTGCTGATGTGGACATAATTGAGAGGTTAAAACTAAGACGTCTTAGTTAAAGGGGAGCCTCAAACTCATTATTAGCTAAAACCTTAACGGTCATTAAAAGAGATGAATGATTTATTTATACTTACTTTTAACTGAAAGGATTTTAAACTCATAACATTTAATTAAAATGATTCTAATAAATTTATATTCGTTTATGTAACATTTTAATTAAAGAAATCACTGTACATAATCTTATACTAAATAAAAACTTTGATATTTATATATAAAGTAACTCCTCAAATTTACCTTTACGTAAAACTGAAATTCGTCAGTCTCGATATCTCGGATCACGGGTTTCACTTCCCCCTTAAATTTCCACCAACGGAGCTATGATCTCCGATGGCGATCACCACCGCTTCTTCTACGCTAAAATGCGCCACAACAATGGCTTTCACCTCTGCAAACGTTCATCTCTTACGTCATCCATCTTCACCTCCTTCAGTACTTCGATTCACCCCTCGTTCGCATCATCAGAACCTCAAATTCGTCGATTTCACCTCTCGCACTCGATTTTCAAACGCATCGACGCATTTTGCACATTCCTGTAGCTTCAATGATTCAGTTGTTACATCTGATGACATTCAGGTAACTGATATGATTCTCGGTTTTGTTGTATTGTTGTATCTGTCATTTGTGTGTTTATAAGTTATTGTAATATAATTGTCGTTGCTGATTATGTGTATTGAAGTTTCTGTTAGCTTGTTTGGTGCTAGAGTTATGATTACTGTTAGAGGTTAATATTTTAGATCTTCGTGGTATTGATCGGCGCACGTTTGTTACGGTGTTTTAGAAATAGTGATGTGAAGTTAGGTTGGGTTAGGGATCTATGAAATGATATACAGAATGATAATACTTGAAAAATTCCCAAAATGTCCCCTTGCTCCCATTTTTCTCTCGAAATGTCCCCACCAAAAGTTATTGCTCAAAATATCCCTATCCGGCAAGGCATAAGTGCCTGCAAAGGTAGAAGCAAGCGCCTGTATAGCAGGAACCGGTCAAAAATGAACAAGTGTCGTCGTGTCTGAGCAGGCGCCCACTTGCTTGGTGCAGTTCCCGCCTGCTTAGGCACACGTGTCTATTTTTAATGGTTCTGCTGGACAGGCGTACGCGTCTGTCTGTAGCGGGGCCGACGCCTTGTCTGGAGGGGACATGTTGAGAAATAATTTTTGAGGGGACATTTTGAGAGAAAGCTTTGGAAAAAGGCACATTTTGGGAATTTTCCCATACTTTAATCTGATCAAAATTCAGTTCTGTAGGTTGCTGAAGTTGTCTCAGAGGAACGGGATTTTTCAGGCACACCATATGTTCCTGTTTATGTTATGCTACCAGTGAGTCTCTGTCAATGTACTTTGTTATGATAGTACTCGCTCTATTGTTAATACACTTGTAACCTCAATGTCGTGTATTGTTTTTATCATATATATTGAATTTAGTTGGGGGTCATCAACATGGAATGTGAGCTGGTTAATCCTGATGATCTGTTGAATCAACTAAGGACACTTAAGTCGGTTAATGTTGATGGTGTAATGGTTGATACATGGTGGGGAATTGTTGAGGCTAACAATCCCCAACAGTATAATGGAAAGGTTACAAGCAACTCTTCTCGATAGTGCGTGAATTGGGTCTTAAGTTACAGGTTTGTTTTCCATAGTGTGTATAATTCTATTGTATTATAAGCCCAAGGAACGATAAATATGATTTGTATTCAGGTTGTAATGTCATTTCATGAATGTGGAGGTAACGTTGGTGATGATGTTCATATCCCGTTACCTAAATGGATAAGAGATATTGGTCAAGAAAACCCCGATATTTATTTCACAGACAGAGATGGAAGGCGAAATCCTGAAAGCCTTACTTGGGGAATTGATAAGGAACGCATTTTAAGAGGCCGTACTGCTGTTGAGGTATTAGATTTCGCTAATCACAAATGGTGTATGCATGCATGTTCTGGTGTAACGTTTAACAAAATAAAAATGAAAAGTTGATGATTTGTTGTTTCGTGCATAATATTTGCAGGTATACTTTGGGTATATGAGAAGCTTTCGGGTTGAATTTGATGAATTCTTCCAAGATGGGAGCATTACTGAGATTGAAATTGGTTTAGGTGCTTGTGGAGAATTGCGTTACCCGTCTTACCCTGCAAAACATGGTTGGGAATATCCTGGTATTGGTGAATTTCAGGTACCTCTATATAAACAAATCATATATAACCACTTGATAGCATGGTATTGACATGGTTATGAACAGTAGTTTTGACTCATTTGCTTATGAATTAATTGATCAGTTGATCAGGGCTATGTTTAATCTCTAAATGTTCAAACATGTGAAGTAGGAAAAAAATAGCTCTAAAGGAAATGGGTCAAACAGGCCAAAAGTCTGGCCCAAGTGTGTTTTCAGCGCATATGAAACTCAAAGCTCCTAAATGCTTTTACTCAAAAATTAGATAAATTTTGAAATTAGATATAAATGTAATATTCGGACACATAATTAAAATAATTTTGAAAAGTAGAAAATAAGTGTTTCGGGTTAGGCTACCAGCCTGTTTGGACTAGCACCATGGTTTGACTTGAATCCCATTTGACCTCTTACCCGACCTTGCCTGTTTTGTCACCTCTAATTGTGATTAAAAAAGAAAGTAAGATTGTGGCCAAATGCTACTTCTTTTGATAATTATTTTACCATGCAGTGCTATGATAAATACCTAAGAAAGTGTCTTGAGAAAGCTGCAGAAGCAAGAGGACACTCGTTCTGGGGTACGCCACCTGATAATGCAGGCTCTTATAATTCGCAGCCTCAGGACACCAGGTTCTTTTGTGATGGTGGTGATTATGATAGCGCGTATGGCAGATTTTATCTAAATTGGTACTCCCAGTATCTTATTGATCATGGTGACAGGGTGCTAGCCATGGCCAATCTGGCATTCGAAGATACTCCCATCTCTGTAAAGGTAAGTCAACATCCGTCAAATTGTCACTACCTGATTTCTTAAATTTCCTATTAATTCACTTGAAATTATCATGGATGATCAGTTATCAGGAATTCATTGGTGGTACAAAACTGCTAGCCATGCTGCTGAACTGACAGCTGGGTTTTACAATCGGGCCAACCGTGATGGCTATGCTCCAATTGCTGCAATGTTAAAGAAGCATGAAACCGCTTTAAACTTCACGTGTGTTGAATTGCGTACATTGGACCAGCAAGAGGGCTTTCCAGAAGCAATGGTTGACCCTGAAGGGTTAGTTTGGCAGGTAGTTTTAGTAGGTGTCCCTCTAGTTATTTCCAAACTGAAGCAAATTTTCAGTTATTTTTTATATAATTTGTATTATTCTTTAAACATATTTAGGTACTGAATGCTGCATGGGATGCTGATATACCAGTTGCAAGTGAAAATGCACTTCCATGTTATGATAGACAAGGGTACAACAAGATATTAGAACATTCTAAACCAAGAAATGATCCAGATGGTAGACATTTATCTGCTTTTACCTACCTTAGGCTCAATCAAGCTCTCCTTGAACAACACAACTTAAGGGAATTTCAACTCTTTGTCAAGAGAATGCATGGTGAATCTCTTTCCCTCCCTTTATCAATCTACATTTGATATTTGTTACTTTGTGATTTTGCATGTTAAAAAATCTAGTATGTTTTTTATAACTGTGAGAATCGTCACCATAAAACTCATGAGGTCCACCACTACGCTACCCGACCCTACCAACCAATGAGACTGGTTCAAACATCAGGAGGGTAAAGGGTTTAATGCCAAAACGAGTAGAAGCTAAATTCAACCTCATAACTTTGCTAGTAGATATAAGTCGCTTAACATTGTGCCAACCCTTGAAGTTCACCTAGAGTCTAGTATGGTTTAAGTTCAAATAAAATGTATTTATAAAACCATGTGCTTTATCAATGTTTTTAAAATCATTTGATTTACAAAGTATCAAGTGTATATATATATATGGGCCGGATGACGATGTGCAACATTTATCGTGGTATTTCCATTTTGTATTAATGTATATGCATTGATTAACTCAAATCCCACTTAAATCTGTAATATGTTTATGAGGCTCGAGTAACAATTAATTTGTTTCCTTAAACAGGTGAAGCTATTGAGGATCTTTAAAACTGGATCCTCATTGACCGTTAAGCTGTTTTGCAACTTGCTTTGGGTCTTTCTACCAGAATTTAAATTTACGATGGAGGTAAAATACCCTAGTTATGGTATATTAGTATGTAGTATATAAGTTGAAAACTTTCATAACTCTTGCGTTATGACGATCTATCTACCCTGTGTTTTTTATACTAATGTTCAGTTTAAATTCGTTTGTTTTGTGGTATAATTTAGCTTACCATATAGTTGTGGAGTAGACTATTAACGCTTACTCACACACCCACTAAATGTATATTATTTAGAAAATGTTCAAATACAAAGTGTATTTTTGTTACAAAGTGTGAGAAGACACAACGAGTCAAAAAATATCACAAAAAAAATTATATGTCACAATATAAATCGAATTTCAAAAAAATAATTCCGAGCTTTTGTTCCCCTAGCCATTCTCACTAAGAAAAAAAATAAACGTAAAATAAAAAAATTAACGTTTTTTATTGTGTCATAAAAGACACAATGAAATTTTTTTAATTTTTTTTTGATTTTTTTTCTGAAAGAGGACGACGAGAGGAATAGAAACTCTGAAGTACTTTTTTGAAATTCGATTTAGGTTGTGAGATATAATTTTTTTATGACTTTTTTAGCCTAATTGTGTTTTTTCACACTTTGTAACAAAAATACACTTTATAGAATAACCTCATTCTATTATTATCCAAAGATGAGATTTGAATTATCACCGTTTGAAATGGACACCACATTTGAATCTGGAATCTGTTGGGCCACGATACATACGGTGAGTAGGTTCATTTAGGGCATTCACAATAGTTTTTTTATTCCTATCCCTCTAGTAATTAACCAAAAATCCTCTCTTAAAAATTTTGTTAATTTTTCAAAAGCCTTCCACGTTAGCTTTCTCATATCTATTTTTATTTCTATTATATAATTCTTAATTATTGTTATTCATTATTATTTTTTTTCTTTCACTCATAACTAATTATAAAAAATTAAAATAATAAATATGAGTGATGGGATAATGACCCTTATATATGAGAGATTTATGGTTCCCTCAAGAATATAGGATATAGAGATGAGGACGAGGAACATGATGTACTGACGTAGGAGTAAATTTACAAGTTTTCTTTTTATGTTTCGTCTATGATTTAAAAATTGCGGGTAAAATTTAAGAAGTTGATGTGAATGCTTTTAGTGGTCTAAAATACCATAATTGATGAGAGTGTGAGTATATAACAATGACAAGATATAAATGAATAACTCACATGAAAAATTAAATTTACGTTGTAACGATTTATAAGACGATAATAATCTTGGTATGCGATCAGAGAAGTGCGTGTCCACATGCTCAGATTCAAATAAATTCATAGATATATTCTGAGCATGCGATTAATAAGTTTGCTGGATCTTTTTATATATTTTATGAATTTATTAATATGAAGTTGACTTTTCTTAACTAATTAGCAAGTAGATTTATTAAATATTAAAATTGCATAATGAAGCTAAAATTCCATTAAAATAGCAACTGTATAATTTTTTTAACGTATTATTACTCATACATCCATTACATCTATATAATTTTTCATAACAATACTTACCCTCATCATCTAAGAGGGACCAACACTTTAATATCATTAGATCACAACCGTTTTCATGAGCAGGTTCATTTAGTGATCTAAAATACCATACTTGAAGAGAGTAAGAGCTTAGTAATAACAAGATTGAAATATAATGATAAAAATAAATAACTGAGAGGAAGAATCAAGTTTGTGTTATAATGATTTTATAACAACATCAACTTGTAATCATCTTTGCATGAAATCAAAGAAGTCAATGGCGTGTGACACATGCTCATTAAATAAATTCAGTACAAGAAATGACACTAATAGCGGCGACAGGGCCATTAGCGGCGACATGTCGCCGCTATTGATCAGTGATCCGTTTTCAATTTATTTAATTAGATCTGGCCGTTGATGATGCAGTAGATCTAAAGGTCTCAATTTTATCGTACGTAACCAATAGCGGCGACATGTCGCCGCTATTGGTTAAAGGGTATACCCGCACATCTGCTTCCCTCCACACCGAAAATCTAGCCCTCGCACGAACCTCGCCGACCACCACCCGAGCAGTCGCCGCCTGAACCGTCACCGGCCACCTTGTAGCCATGCTATGGCTTTACCTCTGTTGGAATAGACCAGACGAAAATTATTGAATAAGGATATAATATACCTATCTTGAAGATTTTAAAGTTAACCAATCATTTATGTATATTTTACATGCTGATGTATATGGTGGTTTGAAAGGTAAACAAAGTTGATCTTGTCATGCTACCAACAAAGCATGAATCTTTTGACACTAACCCGAAAACGATTACATTCCAAAGCTACAATTTCATTAGGATGACAATAGCAACCCACAATGTTCATCTTTAGAATTGAAGCTAAAAATTACCAAATATACTAAGAACATAACTTGAGATTCATGAATTTATGTGTTTGTGTTTAGTCTAAATAAGTTGAAGATATACCTCGTACATGTTTAACAAACAGACGATACGCAAAGAGGATTATAGGAAATATTATTTTAATGTACAACAAATCGTATTCGTTTCAACCACGTAAACATATGACATGCCCATATTTATTTATCTGACATGATTTTCTGATTCATGTTATATCCCAGTTTGTGATCAAACCAACCTAGGAAAACATCATTGTTTACCACCTCTAACTACAGCATTACTTTATAAGATCTACATACTAAGTTATATGTAGGAAAAAATGATAACAACCAGTGGACCGATACCCATTTATACATCATTCCAATGAATACACTATTATATGAAAATCAAATGACACGTATAGTTGTTATAAACGTCCGGTCCAAGATGAGTATAAGAAAGAATACACACAATATAGCTTTAAATGATGTAAAAATGTGGCTAGACCCTGTTTTCAATATTAAATAACTTTCATAACCCTTTTATAACAATGATATGTGTAATAACGTGAAAGAAAAACCAAATACATAAGTCATATATATTTTTAACAACTAACACCATTAAACTTACACACCGTAATGTGTACACGTGAATTTGGGGGTGACACATGACACCCAATTCTCGTGGCCCCATTCTTCCGCACGCACAAATCGTGTGACTCACACGTTTGGTTTCATATGCTTCACACACACCCAATCCCCACCCATCCTCATCCGTGCGAACTTCTTCACACGAGTCGAGTGCCTCTAACCTAATCTCGCCGGAATATTCCTTTATCTCCTCCGCCGGTGCCACCGGCGTCATGTATCAACGGTCCCGTGCTTCCTCCGGCGGATGCTGAAATCCGGCGACCTCATCTCGTTCTAGATCTGATCGGTGGTTATCATGTCGTTTGCGAAGGAGGTGGTTTAACGTCTTTTGCTGTAGGTGTGTGAAGATGACGGAGAGCTTTGAAGATGTAACGGTGACGGAATTTTCGCTTTTTGATAACTTTTTGATGATTTTGGTACCGTTGTTTTTGCTTTTGATAGAAAGTGCTTCAGTTTTGAGGTTGAGAAGTGGTGAAAATATGAAATTCCTTTGTGATTCGTTTGGATGTTGCTGAATTTAGCTGTTTTTTGTTTGTGTTGTGCTGGTTTGGCTGGGAATTATGCTAGATGATGGAAATCATGACTTTTCGTTGGTGAAAAATGTGTTTTTGACATAATTGTTCTTTTAATTTATTTTTGACAGGAGGAAATGTGCAAATATTCATGCTTTTGAATGTATAGAGTGTGAGTTATTGAGTTTTTGTAGAGGTAATGATCTTGTGGTGCTTCAGGGAAGTTAAAATTTTGTTCTTCCACCAGAATTATTTGATTTTGAAGGTTTTTTGTGTATGCATAGACCATTCTGGAAATAGGTGATGTTTATTTTGCATCATAAGGAATGATTGATGCTTACATCTTCTTGATTTTTTTATCATCTAAAATATCAAATTCATTGAATTTAGATAGAATTTGTAATAAATATCAAATATTTCTTAATTAAGTTTGACAGTGAATGGTAATATGTGACAGAATCTATTGGAGATACAAAGTACGTATGGTGCTGAGCTTGGAGGGGTTCTTATGGCTCTAGCATTTTGAGGCCTTGATATTACCTTCCCAGTCTGCAAATATATGGAAACAGAAATGCAGAGATTTGGGACAAGTGAAGAAGATGATGAAGAAATGGGATTGGATGTCAAAGAAGAAGGTGAGAATGATGAAGATGATGACGAAAAGAACTCAACTCCGGCAGGCGGAGGTGTTACATCAAACAGAACCAATAACAGGTTTCAGCATCAACATCAGCAGCAGTTTCAAGATCAGTTGACCTCACAAGGAGGCGGTCAAAGAAGGTGTAGACCAACAGAAGAAAAGGAGAGAACAAAACTTAGGGAACGGCAACGGAGAGCTATTACTGCAAAGATCTTGGCAGGCCTTAGAAGACACGGGAACTACAACCTTAGGGTTAGAGCCGATATTAATGATGTGATTGCAGCCCTGGCTAGGGAAGCTGGCTGGGTTGTTCTTCCTGATGGAACAACCTTTCCTTCAAGATCTCAGGTATTTATGGTTAAGATAAACTTAGTAGTCTTGATAATTCAGCTATCTAGGCCAAGCAGGATCGATGCTTCTGTCGGTTTTCTTATCAAAAAGTACATTCATTATGCACATGGTTGTTACTATCTGTATTAAATTCCTCTGCAAGAGAAATAATTGCACAGATGCCTAGTCTGTCATAAATACATTAATATTTCGTATTTGTACTTAGTATTCTAAATTGCAATTGTTTCATATAGGATTACTCTATTGATTATCAATAATATGCCAAAATAGTAACATGATGTTGTAGTGGTAATCTATATGTGTCATCCACAAACAAGTTAATAATTAATAGACAGTCAACCAAAACCTGACAACATGCCTGCCTATAGCATTCTTCACATAAACTATAGGTTGATAGTTCATCTGATGGATCCACAGGGTGTGAGAGCTGCTGCTGGTGCATCAACTACAGTGGTAACTTCACCCACCTCATTGCCACCACATCAGAACCAAACTGCTTCTCTTAGAGGGATCTCTTCCACCTGTCCAATTGGGATGAATGACGAGGCATGCCAAATGAAAGGTCTCTATGTTCAGTCTTCTTCTGCTTATGACACCTCAGCAAGCACTTGTTCGCAGTCGCCTCATTTGCTGGGAGTTGAAGTTGATGGTCAGGATGATCCTAGTATAGGAGTTTCTGTAGATAGTGTTGGTGGTAGGCAGGTTTGAGGATGATTTCTATTTGTTTTGTTTTTGTTTTTGTTTTTGTTTTATTTACTTTCTGTTCCCAGATAATTGTGTTCATTTCGTTCTCATAACATGTTTCCATTATATTATCTTTTCTACTTCTGTAGGTTGACATGCTGTCAAAGTTACAGGAACGGGATTTTGCTGGTACTCCTTATGTTCCTGTTTATGTATTGCTTCCCGTAAGTCCATACCCTCTTGCTGTATAGTTGTTAAGCAAGGACATTGGAATCTTTATAGGCTTTCTTTTTTTGCTCCACTTAAATTACCAAACAACCATGACTCATAATGCAAAGTTGAATTTTGAAATTTTTACAAGGAACCAATAGTTTTAAGGTGTTTTATACAAAGCTTATTATATTAACTTGACAATATCTAGGATAAGAATATTTTCAAATGTGTATGTGATGTATTACAAATCCATCTACAGTTGGGAGCCATTAACATGAAGTGTGAACTTGTTGATCCTGATAGTATTCAGAAGCAATTAAGGGTTTTGAAATCTATTAATGTCGATGGTGTAATGATTGAGTGTTGGTGGGGCATAGTGGAAGCACATGTTCCACAAGAATACAACTGGAAGGGATATAAAAGACTATTCCAGATGGTGCGTGAGCTTAAACTCAAACTGCAGGTACAGATTTTGTCAAGTGCTCTTGTCAACATCAAATATTCTCAAAATACAAATAGTGATTAATACCTCCATTGGCTCAGGTAGTGATGTCTTTTCATGAACGTGGAGGAAATATGGGTGATGATGTGTGTATACCGCTACCACATTGGGTGGCTGAGATAGGTCGAAGCAATCCCCACATATATTTCACAGATAGATCAGGAAGACACAACCCAGAATGTCTCTCATGGGGAATTGACAAGGAACGAGTACTAAGAGGTCGCACTGCCTCAGAGGTACTATTTTTTAATCTAGTAATACTATTATTATTGTTAATATTAGTGGAATGTTAGTGTTATTATTAGTGACATGTTAGTGTATTGTTACTGTGCATAGTGTGGTCACTATCTCTACTTGGCATGTTAATTTTGTCAAAAAATGATGTAGGTTTACTTTGATTACATGAGAAGCTTCCGGACTGAATTTGACGAGTACTTTGTAGATGGAACCATCTCAATGATTGAAATTGGATTGGGTCCATGTGGCGAACTACGGTATCCATCTAATCCTATAAAGCATGATTGGAGATATCCAGGTGTGGGTGAATTTCAGGTGATCATTTGAATCAACTATCTTGAATAACATTTACATTCAGCCGTATAAAGTGTGACTTATTGTTTCTTCGATATCATTAAATTTGTCTGATCTCCAACAATTAAAATGTTTTTTTCTTAGTGTTATGATCACTATATGTTGAAGAACCTGACAAAGGCTGCTGAGACAAGGGGACACTCATTATGGGCCAGAGGACCCGAGAATGCAGGTTCCTATAATTCTCGGCCGCATGAAACCGGATTCTTTTGTAATGGAGGAGATTATGATAGCTATTATGGCAGATTCTTTCTCAATTGGTATTCCCAATTTTTGATCAATCATGGTGATCGGGTTCTTTCTCTTGCTAAATTTGTTTTTGAAGGAACTTTCATTACTACAAAGGTCAGTCGGGCTTTTAAGAAAACCTTTTCCTTTAAAATTATTCTGAAGGTAAAACAACAATTTATGATACGGTTCAGTATGTTAAATTTTTTTTATTTGAGCAGCTACAAGCTATTCATTGGTGGTACAAAACCGCAAGTCATGCTGCCGAGTTAACTGCTGGATTTTACAACCCATCTAACCGTGATGGCTATGCTCCAGTTATGGAAATGTTAAAGAAGCATGGGGTTGCCTTAAACTTTGCATTGGCTCAAACTGGCATCCCAGATCAACACATAGACTCATCAGAAGCGCTTGAAGATCCTGATGGTTTAGCTTGGCAAGTAAGTATATGAAACAAGTTGGGTTAGGCTGACAAAAAGTAAATAACATTTTTTTTCTGGTTGGAAATGACTCATACAATTTTTTGCACTTTGGAATGCAGGTGATGAATGATGCGTGGGATTCTTGTATACCAGTCATAAGTGAGAATTCTCTTGCCTGCCTTGATAAAGTGAGTTATAATCATGTACTTGAGAAGGCTAAGCCTCTGAATGACCCAGACGGAAGGCATTATTCTGCTTTTACGTACGTAGACTTGGTCCCCTTCTCATGGAACCTCATAATATTATGGAGTTTGAACGATTTGTCAAGAGAATGCATGGTATGCTTCATCACGCACATCTAGTTTGAGTACATATTAAGTTATATAATTTGGCCTGTCCGGCTGCCCCGTCATCTTCACTTTGTGGCTCCCATTCGCTAAGGGTTGGACGCAATCCGGTTTGGCTGATTTTGATGAAAATATTGGGCCGAACCAATAACTATGGTTTCAAGAAACGGCAAACCAAACCAGTTGAGTTCGTCTTGTCAGCCAAACTGGCTGAAAACGGTCCTGTTTGGCGGCTCAAAAGTTGTTTTTCATAATGGTTTTGTATTTAACCTTATGAAGTGATAAGACGGCTCATGAACATTATACTATATTTCAAGAATGAAAAAATGTATGCAAGACAATTCAAACTTGGCTGGTTTGGTTCACATGGCTGTTTCAGGATTCAAACCATTGGTCCAACCAATAAACCTGGCTTTTCAAACTTTAAACCATGCACCGAATTGTATAAATCCCAAACTGTTAAACCGGCTGATTTGCTTTGGTCTAGACGGTTTTGACTGTTTGAACGGTTTATCAACATCCCTAATTCACATATTAGGATCTTATGCCCTTTTCTTGTAATGGTTATTGACATAATGTTTGATGGACTCAATTGCAGGAGAGGCGGTTCTTGAAATCTAGGCCAATGTGACATCTTTTGGAACATAAGATGTGCATTATAATCTTATACTAACCAGATCCCAGTCGGAGTCTCAGGTCATATTTAGTGTTACTGTAAATGTGAATACAAGTGTAGAGATCCAGATTCAATTGAAAAACTAAAGATAAATTAATTAGTTGGTATAGAGGATTATTAATGATAATGTTGTTTGTGATCATTTATTGATACACTTGAAATCTGCAGAAGTTAAATGAGGTTTCTGCCAATTTATGTTCTCCAGCTTTAATACTTCATGCATGATAAACATGAACACAGCCTATATTTTTGTTTATATATTTTATTGTGTGAAAGACATTAACCTAAATTTGATCATGCTTAAAACTTAAAACTATGTAATGAACTCAACCCAAGTGACGATAAAAACAGGCCAGAAAGTCAAAACAGGTTGGTGGGTTGTAAACAGGCTAACAGTTGACTGGTTAACATGTTGAATTGTAGTACAGTCAAAATGCAATCGTCAACCCAAACATGATGTTTATTGAACAAGTTAGAGCCACCAACCCAAAACCTCACTATATTGGTGTTGGTTTGCATATGAAAACGATCATATGAGATTGTATGATATCATGAATGGGATAGAATTTGACCAAGCCTAATATGTTCCACCATAATATGTACTTAAATGACTTGTGTTCACAAATGTTGATGATCCATTTATCGACTTTATGGGTCTTAATATGGTTTTCATATCCTGTAATTGAGAGTAAAGACAGACTGCTTAAAGTATAATAAGCATAGGCAAGAGCCTTGAATACTGGATCTTGATAGAAGATCTATTGCGTGTTGAAAAGGGAATACGGTGAGTACCCATTTTGAACTAAAGCAAAACCTAGATAACGCGTTTCGCCACGAGCAGGATGCCGTGAGTAAAAACGATATTATATGACATTCTTTTATGCAGTTGATCACATTACCATCTACCAAGCACCAACCTAACTTAAGAAACTATACAAAATAGATGAATCAAAAGAATGGTGTGACCGTCATATGCATATTCCTCCACGAAGTGTTTCTGTATAACCTTACTGGTTTCTTTTCAATACCAATTGGTCTTCAACACCATTTGACCAGACTCGTCAGTGTCAAAGAGCCGACCAGCTAACTCATCCCAGTTTTCTCTTCTCCTCGAGGACCCGGTCAGCAGTTTATCAGTGTCTTCAGGAACCTTCTGGAAGGTTCCATATTCACTGGGCGAGTAAGCTTCTGGAACTTCGAGTGCAGCCGCCCTTGCCAATGCTGCTTTGTGTTCCTCTGAGTGCTCAATGGCTAGTGATGAACTTCTTTCCATTCTTTGTTGTGGCGGGATATCCATGACTCGATCTTTCTCCTTCAGTGTCTAATCTATCACAAGATTAAACGTTTTAGGTTCAGTTCGTTTCACCCATTTTCCATCCGGTCAACAAGAAAAATTGAAAAACCTAAATAAAAATCATATTGAAGATAAAACATGACCAAATCACAACCAAACTGTACTAGAGGTGGCAAAATGGAGCCGACCAATACACTAACAGGTCGAAACTATAACAAGTGTCTTATATGAAAAAAATACATTGTCTTAATAATAACAAAATAGTAGGAGGTTTAACACAGTAAAGATAACCTTAATAAACCATGATTTCTTTCGAGCTAATCTTCTTTTACTCAAGCGTTAGAGACAAAACATAACTATAATCAAATCATTGTTGGGACTGCCACCTCTACAAACCATCACTTAATGACATTTAGGGTATCATAGCCAGTAATCAACCAATTTATTACAGCTTTGCAAAAACATCTTCACTAATATTATAAATAATTAGTACAATTATCATGTTCGGTTGTCTTGGTGCAATTAGCTACTATAATAAAAATTAATGGGATCTTAGGACTAGAGTTGAGCAAATTTATTTAAAATAAATTATATATATTGATTTTTCAAATAGTTTTATATTTCTTTTTAGAATAGTATTGAATTGGATAAAAGACCTTCATTGCAAACAAGGTCCCACAAAAAGAACTGTTACAGCATTTTCATTGTATCATATCAAAATGGGAAGAAATGAAGAACAAATTGGGGGTCTTGTCTGCTTTGACATGAATAGAGACGAAGATGATATATAAAAAAGTAGAGAATGAAGGTATATCTAAGGCGGCACCAGTTGACAACAAGTTAGCAATATACAAATCGAAATTTATTATTCCATTTGCTCAAATACAAATTTTGATATGGATTTTGCAAAAAAAGTCAAAAAATTGTATGCTTGTTGCTATTTGCACGTTTGCAGTATAATATATGGCTTAATGTATCCCTAGATCATTTTCCAACAACTTTAGAAAATCAATATCTTCTGACCTAGAAAGTCAAACTATATGCTTCTTTAAGATTGATATATGCATTTACTTGCATCAATTCAGTTAATGCACCATAGCAGACAAACAGGTGGTAATAAAACATTGTTTTTAAACAAATTACATGATCAAAGAACATTGAAGACTTACATCAAGTGCACTTGAAAACTCACGTTCCATGAGAGCAATAGAATGATCACTAAGAACATGGCATGACAGAACCATGTGCTCAAATCTCCCATCTACAGGTACCGCTGTCTTCACAACAGGGGAAATTCTCCCAACCCTGCAAATGTGAAAAAGAAGAAACAAATATTGTACCTGTTACTATGTGAAGTTTTGAAGTGGAAATAGTTGAACTTTTTCACCAGAAGGAATAGATTGTAATAGGACATAAACAGCAATTCTATTACTTATCCCTCACTACCTCGTATGTCTATAGTTATTTGGACTATAATAAGTACGCACCGTTATTACAACGTTTTTGAGATATGCACTACATTTACAATATTATTAATTTTCTTTTATACCTATATGATTATTGTATATGAAAAGGTGAAGTGGCATACCCGAATGGCTTCCTTACAATAACATGATAAAGGCGGCCAGGTGCATATAAACGCCTTGGATCTTGAAGCATTTGCTGCTGTAGTGTGCATGTTTCCTTTAAGCATGTGCCACACAGTATGCATGGGAAACTATAAACAAAAAGGCAGCATGTTTTTCACTTGATGGAATTAAAAATGTCTCTCTTAAGGGACGATACAACTATAATAATCAACAAAAACATCAAAGGGAAATAAAATTAAAAAATTAATGCCTCACCATAATGTATCATATATTTCTAAGGTAGATATGATGCATATGAATATAAAGCACCAAACTCACATATCCATAATTAAGTGATGAACCATGTATATCCTATTGTGTGTGCATGTGTGATTACTGATCCAAGTTCCTAACAGTGTTGAAAAACAGGACTAGATCATAACTAGCTTTTAAAATTAGCAATCACAGAGGCATAAAACTTTTTTAATACAAAGGGAATAACGATACCGGAATTTAACCAAGAACATACCAAAATAGTGATTTGAAGAGTACTTCCAATGCTACACTTGTTCTAGGCATGAAATCATCCTGGTTCATTGACATAAGCTCATTAGATCAAGTAAATGGAACCACTAATCATATATGCAATATAACTCACAACATATAAGACAAATGAAAACATTAAATCAACACCCTAAACGATCAAAACGAAGATCTGAAATAAATAGCAGACATGATTTTCTAATATGGTGCCATGCCAGTCTTTATAAGAGAATGGGAAGACATGAGATTAGGAACAATTTTGCATATGCAATTTATGTACCGTGTATCATATATTGATAAGAAACATAGTCTCTCCCCAATGAATGTGCTGTTAAAATTTTACAGGATATAACAAGAACGTAAACAAATTGTTGAAACTCGTAAGTACTATGTTTGATATTCTTTTTCTTTCTTGCGACTATAATAGTGTGAGATTATTGACCCTAAAAATGAGTAGACCAGTCACTCGACCCCATCTGACCCGTGTTAGCATGCCAAAACATTTACCCCCGCCTACCCGATCTTTCCACCCATGACCAAATGCAACCAAGGAGCCATTATTATAGAAACACAAACAACAAAATCTTTACCTGAAGGACGACAGAATTGATTACATCAGCGTATCTCACGGCCAAATTTAGAGACACACACCTGGCCGGAGCAATTGCAAAACATTTTATTCTTTTCCTCTCAATATTCCCAATCCTTTCCCGGTTTTTGACCACCAACATGGTCAGCAAAGTGACCACCCCTGCCCCTAACGAGTGACCAGCAAAAGTCAAAGTATAATCCTCATGCTTTTCAACCAACTCCTTTAAAACCTCACATTCATTCTCAAACACCCATTGAGCCGCCTTCAGTAACCCATTATGAACATACCCACCATCAAACTTTGTCTGCCCCAATTTGTCATCAAGTAAGAGCAAATAATCACTTTCTTTTGCCAAATTAAGCCCACTAATTAACAAAAGTATTTCTTGATTCTCTTTATCAATGTATATCATGTAAGGAGACACCTTCCCTTGGTTCTCATCATAATCTTTTTTCAACACCACCATATCCGGATGAATCCCGTACCCTCCCGGCGGGGCCAAAGAGGGTTACGAATATCAAACTCATAAACAGCTAAAATATATCTACAAATACGCGGTACAGGTTCGAATTCACTCGCAGTGGCAAAACCCCAATTCTCACTTTCTCGGCCTGCAGTATAAAGACACTTTTTCCATGCCCAACGCGCACATCCCAAACAGTATACACATTCAAGAATTGGACAACCACAAAGAAGTGACATATCTATATTGTCTTTTTCCTTACAATCAAATCAAGATAAACCCCAAAACACCAGTAAATATTACTTTTTATAACTAAGGGTCATGGGTTTAAGCTTGCATACAGAAGTTCCCAAGATTACTACTATATAGCACGAATCTTTGATGAAAATTAGGGGAAAATATGAACTATCTGAACTGAGTGGGTATGAAGACAAACGTGAACTTGATACTTTAGTCAATCAAATGAGAAGTAATACGGCATTGATACAATCAGTTGGATGTGAAACTGAGGGTATATTAAAGAAACATCACCTGAAATTGTTGAATACAATCGGAAAAGATGAACAATTAAGTGAAATTGATGGTACTCAACGGGAGTTGGTGCAGAAGATTTGGGGGATAATCGAATATAATGACTGCAAAACCCTAATTAAAGAATGAAATGGTGGATTAGGTTGATTCAACGAAGAATCTAGACTGCTAAATTGATTCCTGGCATATGCGAGGAACAACATAATGTGGGTTGATTGCGGGTCGGGTTGAGTTATTATTATTCGGATTCTGACCCGTTTTTATATTATCAATTACATTTGGGTCTTCATGCTTGGGTTAGTGGGCTCATTTTTTTTTGTTTTTTGTTTTTTTGCTTTTTTGTTTTACGATTCTGCTTCGGTTTAGAATCGGGTAAGATCATAAACAAACCGAATTTTAATTCGTTCTCAATATCTTACTTTGGTTGTCGAATATAATATAGTTTTACTTAATGTTTTTTCTTAATCTGATTATATTGTTTATTTTATCTACATTATCATCAATGTACACTTTTCTTACAGCAACTATCATTTTGTTCAAGCATCTGTTAGCTTATTTGTGTGTGCTTCAATCCGATGATTCATTTGCTTTGATATTGTAACCATCTAAGCCTATTGTCTTTTTGTTGCAAACTAATGATGTTCTCTGATTTCATAAATCTGACTTAGATCAAGAACAAGTTTGCCAATAAGCTAATTATTAACCAAAGAACATGTAAATTAATTCTATCGGGTCTTAGAATGATTTTCATCTCAAATGACTAACGGTTTAAGTGCTATTGTGAAAAAATGGTATTGATTTATGAGTATGTTTAGTGAATGTATGAGTTTTGTTAGAAATAGAACTCATGTGTCTATTTGCTTCTACGCCTTTATTTTTGCCAATTGGCTAGAAGCAATATGTTCTAGGTATCTTTATTCTTTTCAATTTTCATGAATACTTTCTTCTTATGTTTATTATATAGTTACCATCATATATGTTGTATAATTACTTAAACAATGACACATCAATATTTCTTATATTTAGTAATAAATCAAAACTAAAGTTATTTTTATGGTTTGTATTAAATCTACTCCTTTCTACTTTTTATTTGATGTAAATCTCTTAACTTGTCACGTCAATATATATTCTTTAACACTAAAAGGTAAAATAAGAAATGTATAACAACGTTCTTTTAACGTTTTGATTTCACATGGGATTAGGTTGCTTTTTCATTCTTACTTATATTTTGTTTGAAGTGCCTACTCCCTGGAAACCCTACATATATAATCACCATCAAACCATTCTCCGGCCACTCCCGACGGGTTCTGGTGGTTGGATTTTGATACTTTTACTTACTTTCAATTTTGACTACACGTGGTAATGGTTGATGATATAATTTACTCAACTTTGATAGTTGGTATAAAAGATTATACTTAAACACTAACATGTCTCGCTCTAGCCCGAGATAATACTCAATAATGGTTCGAATAGCTCCCCAATTCCCCAATTGAGCATACCAATAGGGGTATGTTTATTGTCATTCATGTATTTTTATTTTGTCAAAGTGTTTATTCCGGTAACACCATTACCTTATATTTGTTTTTAGGCCAAAGCTACAACGGGGTGGTGACGAGAAGTCATGGCTAAAAGCACTTATTTAATAATAGAGGACCTTTTTTAGCAACTCAGTTGATTTAAAAACTAATATATTATCCGATTTTAAAAGTTTGACTTTACACAATTCTTCTTTTTTCATTGTAATCTTTTACTTGGTTAAAATCATCATCATAGTGTTTGTGCTTATCTATCTATATCAAGTATTATCGATCTAGGCTACCAACAGCTTCCAACAATTCCAACGACTTAAACTATCTAGACTAAAAATATTTAAAACTTTTAAGTGTGGATGAATTTAGTAGTCAATCAAAGTCATTACTATTAATATTTGGTGCAAATAGATAAGTCAACACAAGAGTGATGATTAAGAAAATAATTATGATAAATTTTGAAGTAATTAGTTAGTAAAACATAACTGACTTGAAGACTTTTTTTTTGGCAAAACATACTTCATTCCTAATGATACTAAACATGTTTTTGCTTTACCTTTAAGAGGGTTCGAGCTTGAGCTCGGCTTGTTTCGAGCTTTATCTTTAAAGCTCGAGTTCGGCTCGTTAAGTACTTTTGATATTTAGTAGTTATTTTTTAAACATTTTATATTTAATTTTATATATATTTAAACTTGTACATTTTACGTATCACGTTATACATATTATTGTTTTATCATAATTTTATATATAATAAAAATTATATATAACTATATTTGATAAATTATATAAAATATATAAAGTAAAAAGAAACTCGTTTAAGCTTGCGCGTATGTTCGAACTCGATTTGTGAAGCTTGGGCTCGGGCTTAATAAGTAAATGAGTTTTTTTTTAGGGCTTGAGCTCGGGTCGGGCTTGATAAAACTCCGCCGGTAAATGTGTTTTCATCATTTCTTTGCATTTAATCCCAGCTATATTTAGTCAACATAATGCTTTTTTTAATAGTTGTTTTGCTTTTTCATTGAAAATCATCGTACATGATTTCCGTTTTTTAATCTACTTTATTACTCAATCACGGTTCTTTAGAGAAATTTGCATAGTCAAACTTGGTCAAAATAAATTTTGTTTACCAAGCGTTCTATCTCATCCTTATTTGTCGTTCGTACATTGCATCAAATTCGTATTTCACTTCTTAATAATTTCTCAAACGTGCCATCACATTCCTGTGCATCCAACCCCGAATATTTAAACAACATAATTCTTTTGGTTTAATAAATGTTTTTGACCACCATTCTCTTTTCATCAGTAGTGTTAATTTTTGGTCCGATAGTATAAATTCTTTTTTATATATCGGGTTCTCCCCCTAAAAATTTTAATTTCGTCCCCGCTTCCTATAAAAGTGTTCAAGTTGCGCCACTGGCTACCACCCTTGTTGCCAACGCACCGCCGCCATCTCCACAAAATTAAACCTTTTTCCATTGTTATCATCGTCATAAAAATTATATACCAAGTAAACCCATATTGATGACCTTTATGCGTTGCACTGTCGTTGGTTTCAGTGCTCGTTGCATTTATTTATTCATGTCTTATTGTTCTTCTTCAAGCGATGGTGAGACATTCATGTTATTAAAATTAATGTGACAACAAGCATTGAAACCAGTGAGACTACTATTCATGTTGTTTGACAATGTTGTTTTGATACTAACACCCATTTCAAAGAGTGCATTACAACTTCCCAAACGATACCGACTCCGTCTCGTTGTGGGATTTGTTAAAACCACTTCTATGGTTGTTGAGAATGTTGTTGTAAAGCTCGTTAAACCTTTCGTCTCGCCGCGTGAAATTTTTTCAAAGCAAGATTCTAAACCCTGGAAAATGTTTGAGAATTACCTAAATATATAAATAAACAAAAATAATAGTAAGAAAACAAGACGAAAATTTATTAAAAATAAAACCATTATTTAAAAATGTTTCCATTAATGGGCATGAATGCTCACATGAATATAATGGTGTCCAAGGGAGCGTTTAGATCAATAAAAAAATCTATTGATGTTTGGCACGTAATTAACCATGTTTATCACATGAATAATGTGATCAGATATTACTATTAATACAAAATATAGCACAAGCCATTCATTTTCCGATGCACGTGTAACCATGTTGTTACAACCTATTGATGTTTGGCACCATATAACCATGTTGTTACAATATTTTCGCTGAATGTAATATTGGCATCTATCATGCTCCACAATGCATATCTTAATCTCAAATCCTCAACATTCACACATGCAATTTTATCTATAAATAGTAGATGAAATTTTCGTGGTTTTGCTGATAGGAATAGGAAGTTAAACATTGAGCTGGATGAGTGGTTAAAAAGTCCATTGTTTTTCATATATTTTTTTTTTCTATCTGTATAGCTTCTTGGTACACGTGTGGTGTATTTTATATTAAATAATTAATAGATTAATAAGATCATAGAAATCTACGATTTAAGAAAACCCTATCAATATATATTATATAGGCAAATTGGATTTAATTAATCCAAACTATTACTCATTGGCCGATAATAATCCATACTATTAATTTGGCCGGTAACACTCCCAATTTTTACTTTTTAATCAGTGTTTTTTTTCTTCATTTCGTTCATAATCATTATTGCAAACAGAATCGAGTCCAAATCAAAAGTAAAAAATTGAAAAATGTCATTGGGACTGTTGTAAGTAATCAAAAGTGAAATGTTACCTGCCAAATTAAAAGTATTAATAGTTTGGATTATTAAAATCTAATTTGTCTGATATATAAACAATTCTAACTTTGTGAGTTCAAGATTTTACCTAAATGTGACGTGTACTCACATAAGAGTTAGGTGAGTTAGATATATACGAGTTACGTACAGGTTAGGCTAAAACATATTCAACATTTGTGATATAGTTTATTATTATGTTTGGTTAACTCTTCATATCATAACATAAATCACATATTTTCTTTATTATATACTTCTAATCATTTCTATTAATACATTTTTAACTTTGCAAAATTCTCAGTCCCAGTTAAGCATAAAGCTAGGAGAAGGATTTTTAGTTTAAACTCTTTATCAAAGCTTCAAATTAAGATATCGCTTTATGCTCTGATATAGATTGATTGTTGGGGCCAAAAAGGGGAGGATTGCATGATTGTGGTAGCTTTTGTGGTGGGCAATGAAAGTGACAATGGAGTTGATGGCGATTTTGTAACACCCTATGTAAATCCTATATCGGCGTGGATAGGAGAGTTGCTGGATTCATAAATAACGTCTGGCCTCTAATATCATCAATACGTTTTGAGCGTATTGGTTGTGTATGAGAGGCTGGGTGTTGCAGATTTGATCTATATCGAAAACTATTATATGCATACATCCATTTGATATTTTTGAACGGTTAACTAATATATCTCTATTCTTATTTTCTAATTTAAACTTTTCTTAATTAGAAATTTCTTAATTAGAAGACTTGAATATTTAACCAACTACCAGAATTTCACATGTCTTGGTACCACTGAACCTTAAACCTTTACTGATAGATCCATTAGATTATTTATTGTATTATTGTATCAATATATCCTTTGATCGGAGCAAATATGGATAAAAAACAATCCCTTAGTACCCCAAGACCAACTAATTAAAGATTTTAGTTTGTATTTCTAGACCATAGGTACGTAATTATTGCATAAAAGTTTCTTTTAAAAAAGCGACAAGTAAATTGTTATTATAATATCTCAAAAAATAGAATTAGATATTTACTCACGTTATCAAAAGTTTAAAGATGAATCTTATTCTAGTTAGATATTTTTGATAAAAGGTTAACTCTATGAACACTAATTGATATATCTTTTAATTTTAGTTGGATATTTGATAAAAGGTTATGTTTATGAGCACTAATTGATAAAGTATAATTATATCATCTTTTACTAAATTCTGCAAATCAAAAGGCATGACCATTATAACCCATACCTAACTAAGGAGAGCTAACCAAAGCTAATCATGATAATGATAATGACTAGCTTAAAACATTTATAGTAGGTTTCTTATTTTTTTTATGTGAGTGTGTGTTTTATATTATAAGGAATGGTTGTGAGTGAAACGAAGAAAAAATGTATGGGGATTGTATTGTGATTCCTCATATTTGGGAAAACATAGTACAATCCCCATAAATTTTTTAATATTTTTAAAAGTGGTTGTGAGTGGATGAGAGTGAAAAGGTAATGATAAGATATAAAAAAGTATTGTTTAATTAAAAAAAAAGTAAAAAAATAATGTTTTTAGTGTAAATATGTGGAGGGCGATGAAGATGTTAGTGTGAATGCTCTTAGTATCTCATTTTATGACCTTTTTAACTTAAGAGATCCAACCAAGTCGCACTAACATCTAAAGGTGCAAGTAAATTATCATAATTACTTTTAAAATTATGATATTATGCTAGTACTGGTTTAACTAGTAATAATTAGAATAATATGAATGAGTATGTGGGACCAAACTCTTATATACTAAATATGGTCTGTTGATAATATGGTCATAGTTTTTTTGTAGCTTATATACATAAAAAAACGCACAAGCATACTTAATCAACATCCGACGAGATGTGAATGCCTATAGGTAGTGATTGTGGTAAAACCAGGAAATGTATTATGCCTATGAATCCAAATATCACGTCTTATATTGTGCATGCATAAACTCTCAATAAAAAGTTATAAATTGTATGTTTGGAGCTCACCTGTAAAAGGTGAAGTTTAAAGCATATATAGCACAGGTAATCCGTAAGGAGATTTTCAAAGAGTTACTTGGTGATATATGGTTGTGAAGACCAAGAAGTTTTGTGGATTGTTAAGATGTTTTAAACAAGCTGACATAACAAGAATATTCGTAGTTTAAATAAAAGTTCTTGTTATTTACGTTATATTATTGCGCATGTTCACTTTAACATCCCTTGTGGAGTCCAAGAAGCAAAGTCTGTGACTAGTGTAAAGGGTCGAGCCCCTTGAAATGAACTCGGTTTAATGATTTATACTAGAAAAATAAACAAAATGGTGTATTTGAAATTAAAAAAAAAAAACTAAATATGACTAGTTATGAAAAGAAATAAAAACAATTTATATACAAATCAGCTATTTGTTTATAATTATAAAAATATCAAAATTGATTTTTCTTGCAAATTGAGCACATTCACTACTCTAGGCACCGAATATGCTTCGCATCTTATCACATTAGCTAATTCAACGATGGATCACCTACAACTTTAAATATTGTAAAAACTAGGATTGTTAAAATAGCTCGACGTTCGAAACTCGTTAGAAAATAGCTCGAAAATTTACTCGTTTCAATTTTGGCTCGATTGTAAACGAGCCTAGCCGCTCGGTTCGGTTTGTAAATGAAACAAGCACGAGCAAAGGTAAGCTCGCTCGTTGCTCGCTCGGTTTCGCTCGAATTGTAGTAAATTACCATTTGCATCCTTACGTTTGTGCATTTTAACCACTTGCATCCCTGCAGTCTTAAAATTGTCCCTAACGTTTTATTTTATTTCCATTTGAGTCTTTGTCGTTTTATTTTTATTTTCATTTGAGTCCAGATGACTGACACGTTAGTCTTCCGGTTAAAATTATTATTAAAAAGACTAAATTACCCCTCATCACCACCATGACAACTACCATCATCACCTTCACAACCCTCATCACCACCACCACCATAGTCCCCATCACCACCATGACAGCCACCCATCATAACCTTCGCAGCCACCCATCACCACCAACATAGTCCTCATCACCACCACCGTAATCCCCATCACCACCATCGTAGTCCTATCACCACTTCCACAGCCCCATCACCACTACCACATCCCACATCACCACCACCATAGCCACCCATCACCATCACCGCAGCCCCCATCACCACCACCGTAACCACCCATCACCATCACCGCAGCCCCCATCACCACCACCGTAACCACCCATCACCATCACCACCACAACCACCCATCACTACCTTCACAGCCACCCATCACCATCACCACTACAGCACCCATCACCGTAGCCACCCATCACCACTACCACAGTCCCTATCACCAACACCACCGTAGACACCCATCATCACAACCATAGCCACTATCACCACCACTGCAGCCCCCATCACAACCACCAGTCACCACCACCAAAAACCCTATCTCCACCACCATAGCCGCCCATCACTACTAGATCTACGATTTTTGTCAAAATACAATTGGGAGCCACCGTGTTTCACCTTTCCATCACTAGACCAGCTTATCTAGAACATCAATTTCATATCTTGGTGGTTGTGGACTATCGATCACACACACAGAAAAGAGAAGAAAAGAGATAGGAGTGGCGGTGGTTCTTCTGGCCGTGGAGGTGCGGCGACGTCGGCGGTGGTGCGGCGACGTCGGCGGTGGTGCGGCGACGTCGGCGGTGGTGTGGCCACGGCGGTGGTGCGACGGCGGCGATGGTTGCAGAGAGAAGATAGAAGGGTGGGGTGGGATTGGGTATTTTATTTAATTATTATCGGTATTTTGTCATTTTATAAAAATTAACGGAAAAATCTAACGACGTTAGTGTGTTGGACTGAAATGAAAATAAAATTGAAACGTTAGGGGGCGGATGACAATTTAAAACTACAGAGATGAAAGTAGTTAAAATGGGTAAATGTTAGGGATGCAAATGGTAATTTACTCATTGAATTATTTTTAAATATAACTATTATATATATGTAATATGTTAGTTATATTTATAGTTTAGGACATTACCATTTTAATTATTTATCACTTTACTCTTGCTCCTTTTTAATTTTTAAACATCATTCTTTGGATTTTTGTATACTTGTTTAAGCATTGCATCAAAGCGCGTATAGCGGACGTGGAAATGGCCACAATGGAGGTTGTGGGCGTGGGTTTTACCGTCATTTATTTAAGCTCGAGTTAAAACTTAAACTTATTTTGTATTTTTTCTTTTGTTACATTATTGAGTTTGAGTTGAAACTTAAAACTTTTAAATGAATTATTAGTTTTGTACTAAATTGCAATATGAAACCGAGCCAAACCGAGCGTTCGGTTTTAAACCGAACCGAGTTCGAGCGAGCAATTTTCGCTCGATTTCTTAAATTCGAACCGAACCGATCGGCTCGGTTTGTAAACGAACCAAACCGAGCGGCTCGGTTTCTAAACGAACCGAGTTTGAGCGAGCTTTCGTTTGGTTCGGTTCGTGAACAGTCCTAATACAAACCATTTATACTATATATAAAGCATTTAAAAGGGGTACTTTAAGATACTTTAAAATTAAGAACATATACTTTACTCAATGCATAAGGTACAACAATTTTTAAGGATAAAATGTAATTATATCGTTATGTACGGATTACTTTCTTAAAGTAATTATATCGTTATGTACGGATTACTCCCTTACAATTAGTTACATAATAACCCTACACTTACGTAAAAATTTAACAATTTTGAAGTATTTGATATTTTAAATTTGTATTTTTTTAGAAATTTATGAACCAATTACTCAAACCTTCAATCGTTGCATTTTTTTAGGAATTTAGGAAGTAATTATTCAACCCTTCAATCGTAGTGCAGTATTTGATATCTTCAATCGTAGGAACTTTCTTCAAATGTGTGCTTTTTAAACGTAAATTTAAAAAACAACTTTAAACCTTTAAATTTCAAACGTGAATTACCTTTTAGATTTCAACATTTATAATAAAAAAAAATAGCTTGGCATTATCAACATATAATTTCAAACTTTAAAACTTTTCTAAAACAGTCTATAAATAAAGTACATCAGATTATTTAACTTACAATTAATAATTAGGTATGAAGCAGATTAGTAAGATGTTAAAAGACCAACCAATGTTGGTCGTGCTTCTCATTTTTCATTATTAATAATGTATTTTTTGTTTTAATATCTTTTGTTACCGATAACAGTTATTAAATTTTTTAGAATGATTTGATCAAAGCGAAAGTTGAATGTTCTTGTGATTTGAATGAAACAAAAGTGGTTGTTTCAAATGTTTGATTGTTAAATATTATGTTTACAATTCCGTTTACACAAATATGTGTTCAAATCTACATATACATATTTTTTCACCCGGCGCATCGCGCCGGTACCTGCTAGTGTTTAGAAATTTAGATTGCCATCCTATCTAGAAATAAAATTGTTAATTGATATACCCCTCCAAACAAAATGATCAACATATCAACTTGATTTAAATATTACGGGTTGAACCCGACATGGAAAAAGTTAGGATTTTACATGAAACTTGTTTGTTTGATAAAAAAACCTATATGCAACAATTGTGATTCTATGAATAGTAGCCGCGAGTCCAATTTCCTCATGCGATGTGATAGAAATTCTCTATTGCACAAACAAAAGTATTCGAAAGATGAAAAACATATCACATAATATTATAAACTTAAGAGAATTTTAATGTTATTACTTCCTCCTTTTTAGCCTTTCCTGTTTTTTTTGGTTTTTTTTTCCTCTGTTTTTTTTAGATTATTTTTTGTTGTACATTTGTTGTAGTGTATTTTAATACTTCCATTCTATCAAAGTAGAAGGTATTCACCCGTAAATTATGATTGTAATTAGGGAATAAAAGATCACAGACTCTGACGACTATATGGGTGATAAATCTATTTACAATTATATAGCCTATATATAATTTAAGGATAAATGTGCCCTTTAAATTGTCCGGATACACCGCTAAAAGTATAAAATTCACATCTTTTTTAAAACATCACTTTAAAAACCACATGACTAGCAAGAACCTAGTTTTGCAAAAGAGAAGCATAAAAGGATTTCCTAACAAGGCTACCCATCATATGTTAACTCTATGATTACTTTTACAAATACTATGAAGATGATTAACAATAAAATAAAATTAACTTTTACTTTAAAAAAAACTTTAAACTTTGAATTATTTTGATTTCTTGCACAAGTAGTCATAGTAATCATTTTCATTATATAGTTTTAAGAGGTATAACATGTAAAAGTAGTAAAGCAAGCACATTTAACTATCAAGTCGGGCTAAACGTACAGACATCAATACTTCTTTTTGTTGTACTATTTTTTCCTCTTTTTATATTAAAGATTAACAATAGATGAACATTTTGCCTTACCATAACCTTTTAAGAATCTTTCCTCACTCTTCAACCCCCTTCTTGATTCTTCTCCCCATAAACCAAGAAACAGGAAAAGAAACACCAACTCGCAATCTCAACAAGCTATTTCAAACTCACAATTCTCTCTCATGCATAATATACATATTTGTATACTTAATATATATGTTTACACAGTACATCCCCCACCATTGTGTTATTCATTACTGTGTGATTTTTATATATTTTTGGTAAAGAAATCCCAAATCTTTGCTGCCTCCTTCTTGCTGTGGGTGTAATTTTGTACAGTAGATACATCAACAAATCAATTTTACCAAACACCTCAACCCTTGTCATTTTCTCTATAAAATTTAGGGCATTTTCTCTCTATATATAAAGTATCCCATTTTCCAGATCAAGAAGATTCCTTTGGTCAAGTCTTAGTGACCCACAAGATTTTAACCATTACTACCATTCTCTATCATTCTATCAACAGAACTCTCTGTTTCTTGATCATCATCATCAACCATCATCATCATCATCATCATCATCATCATCATCATCATCATCATCTCAATTGGTATTACTTAATTCTTTCATTTTGTGTGTTGTTTTGATTGTTTTCTTGATTGTAGATTCTGCCTTTTAATATCCTTTTGTTGCTAAAACTTTATCGAGTATACTTTAGATGGGTACGGTTTGATTCTCATGTTTTCTGTAATTGCTTTTTCAAGATTCGAAAATTGTCTGCACATATACATACGATATTTGTATGGATATGTGTGTGTTAGTGTGTTCTTGTGTTTATTTTATTTCACCCGAAATTAATTTGAGTTTAGAATCTAATTTTCTATTCTAAGATTCGATATTTCATTGGTAGATATTATGCTTTCTGGCGTTGACTTCATTTGACATAGAAGTCAAACTCTGTTTTTCTTTATTTCATTCATCTTACATGAATTAAAACTCCTTTTAATCATCTTTTTCATACGGGTGTGATCAAATTTTGGGTTCATGATAAGGGTTTTGTATCTCTCCCCTTAATGTTAAATCTGACAAAAAACTGATTCCTTTTGTATTGTTATAGGATCAAACAGTTATGTTGGAGGAGCTTGATAAAAGATTTGATCCTGAAGAAGTGATTGAAGAATTTGAAGCTTTGACCAAAGATGCTAAGAGGGTTCAAATTGAAACTTTAAAGAAAATCTTAAAAGAAAATGGTGAAGCAGAATACTTAAAAAGATGGGGTCTTGATGGTAAAACTGACCCTGAAAGTTACAGTTCTTGTGTCCCTCTTGTTACCCACAAAGATCTTGAGCCTTTAATTCAACAAATTGCTGATGGTTCACCTAAACTTATTCTCACTGGCAAGCCAATTACGACAATTACATTAAGGTATTCCATGTTTTTTAGGTTTGTAAATCGCACAATAAAGTCATTTGATGAACTGGCTTTCATAATTTTTGTGTTGAATGTTTATAGCTCTGGGACTACTCAAGGGAAGAGAAAGTTTGTACCTTTCAATGATGAATTGACCGAAACAACAATGCAGATTTATCGAACCTCTTACGCTTTCAGAAATAGGTAATTTCTTTAAAGCGAAAGATTTATATAATTCCATGTGTCATATCCTCATGCCTGCTTGTTAGTTTCTTGTCATTTGTATGTGATTGTGATTTGTGGTATGGTCTTGTAACATAAGTAATATGTTATTATGTTACCTGTCATAAAACCTTGGAGAGAACAATCTGCTAAAGGATTATGGTACAAATTTTTTAACTTCATAGTGTTATAAAGATCCAAGCTTTGATTCTTTGTATGGTTTCTTTTATGTATAGGGAATTTCCAATCGGTAATGGGAAAGCTTTGAGCTTTATTTATGGGAGTAAACAGTTCAGGACAAAAGGGGGTTTACTAGCAGGCACTGCTACATCTAACGTATACCGTAGTGAACAATTCAAGAAAACAATGAAGGAGATACAGACCCCATGTTGTAGCCCTGATGAAGTCATTTTCGGGCCTGATTTTCACCAATCTTTATACTGTCATCTTCTTTGTGGGCTCATTTCTCGTGATGAAATTCAGGTTGTATCTTCTACTTTCGCCCATAGCATCGTGCATTCATTTAGGAGCTTTGAGCTACTCTGGGAAGAATTATGTTCTGACATAAAAACTGGAACTTTATCTGCCCGAATCACTGTTCCAACAATAAGAAATGCAATGTCCAAGATACTGAAACCGAACCCTGAGTTAGCCGACAAGATTCATGAAACATGTTTGAGTTTGAGCAGCTGGTATGGGTTAATCGAGGAGTTGTTCCCTCATGTGAAGTACATTTATGGGATCATGACTGGATCAATGGAACCTTATTTGAAAAAACTAAGGCATTATGCTGGTGGAATACCATTGTTGAGTGCAGATTACGGGTCTTCTGAAGGGTGGATTGGAGCAAATGTGAACCCAACCCACCCGCCTGAAATGGCAACTTTTGCTGTTCTTCCCAACATTGGGTATTTTGAGTTCATTTCTGTAAAAGAGATTGGTGTCACTAGGCAAGATCATGGTGAACCCGAGCCTGCGTTGGTCCGGGTCGAGCCAAGACCCGTAGGTTTGACAGATGTCGAGGTTGGCGAAGAGTATGAGGTGGTTGTCACCACTTTCGCAGGTACCAAAATTCTTTTTCCTCTTTTCATTTCATGGGTGTTGTTTATATGGTTGCAATAAGTCCCGGTTCAGTTTGGTTTGGTTAGATTTCGATTTGACCAGGACCTCATAGCGTGGCTGGTCTATTTCCGAAACAAGGGATTTGGTTCAGTTAGATTCGATTTTATGGTTTTGGTTCAAACAGCTTTATGTGGTCCATTTGATTTGTTAAATGGTGGGGCATATTTACTTATTTATTGAATGCACTTTCCATGTGTTCATAAGATTAGGCCTAACTTATATCCATGTTTTTATGTCTAGCTGTGGTACCATATGATGTGTAACTTTAATTCATTGAGGGTTGACTATTTGACTTTCTGAATGCAGGTTTGTATCGCTACAGGCTCGGTGATGTTGTTAAGGTTGTTGGGTTTCATAACTCTACACCAGAACTCCAATTTGTATGCAGAAGAAACCTAATGCCAGCAATTAACATAGACAAGAACACGGAGAAAGATTTACATTTATCGGTCGATGCAGCAGCCAAGCTGTTGACAGCTGAGAAACTCGAGGTGGTTGACTTCACGAGTCAGGTTGACCTCTCGTCAGAGCCCGGACACTATGTAATCTTTTGGGAGGTGAGTGGTGAAGCAAGTAATGAAGTACTTCAAGATTGTTGCAACTGTTTAGACTCCACATTTGTTGATGCTGGTTATGTGAGCTCAAGAAAGGTTCAAGCTATTGGACCCCTTGAGCTCAAAGTCTTGAAAAGAGGGACCTTTCAAAAGATTTTGGACCATTATGTTGGGTTAGGGTCCACTTTGAACCAGTTCAAGACACCAAGATGTGTGGGTCCTGTTAACCAAACAGTGTTACATATACTTTGCAATAATGTTGTAAAGAGTTACAATAGTACTGCTTTTGGCTAGGGTTATTGGGGTTGGAAATAGGGGTATCTTTGCTTGTATAGTGTATTGTAGCATTGTAGTTTGCATAAGTTTAGTGTGTAATAAATTAACAATTATATTGTTTTATAGACTATATCAAGGGTGTTTAAAAGGTAGATGGGTTCAAACGAGAACGAAAAACTATGGCGTCCGAAAGGCGTAGAAAAGTTTTAGACGTTTGATCCGATCAAAATGAACGGAGTGTCAAGTGGATAGTAAGCTGACGTGTGTTTTGATAAGGAAGGACAACCGTTGTTGACTTTCCTTATTTTGACTTTCACTATCCTGGCACCCAAAACCGGTTTGTAAATTGGTTTCATAAAAAACCGGTTAAATCGGGATAAAAATCGGTTTTCTAAAAAAAACCGGCATACAAACCGGTCCAAACCGATTTGAGCGGTTTAAGAATTCTTGATAAAAAACTAGTTTGAAACCGAATCAATTTGAAAAAAAAAAGACCGGTTTGTACATATTAAAAAAAAAAAAAAAACAATCAGGTTTGAAAAAAAAAAAACCTATTTGTACACCTCTGAAAATAAGCATGGTGTGGTAAAATGAACATAATACAAATACCTGTCATCTTTCAGCCTCAGCGTATGGCAAAAGGAACAAAAATATTTGATGGGCCAAGTTTCTTCTGAATAATATTTTAGGCCTGGTGTCATATCCAAGTTCCAACAGTGTGATCGTGGGGCTTTCTTGAAACTACCTAAATCGCTAAATAGATATCTTGGGCTACTGCCTGTTGCATATCATGCATATGGGGAATGTCTTACCACTGGACCAAGTTGGATATGTGGGTTGATGGGCTTAGTCATGTTAGTATCATTTGCTCTCTTCACTTTTTTTTTTCTTTTTTTGGGCTACAACTCATGTATAGCCCGTTTAGGTGCAGGATGAGTACTTGAGTGGCTCTATCCACTATTCCACTTGTTTCAAATATGTTTTTTATCAACATGTTATTTTATAAAAACTTCAAACATATCGTTGTATCGTGTTTATATCTACCTACATTTCAATACAATTTTTATTAATACGATCCGACACAATGCGAACATACACACGTACACATACACATACTTTGAATATATTTATTTGTATTCTATTATTTTCTTGTTTAATTTTCACACACACACACACACACACAATATATATATATATACATATATATATATATACATATATATATATATATACATATATATATATATATATGTATATATATATGTATGTATGTATGTATATATATATGTATGTATGTATGTATATTTATGCATGCATGTAGAATTATCGATAGTAAAACATACCAAATCCAAATATAATAATTGCAATTAATAAACAAAGAATAATTGCTATCTCCATTCATAAGGTTGAATATGCTTCCAACACCTTATCCGTATTAGTTGTATAATACATCGGAATTATCAAAACTATACACATATAACACAAAGGGGTTTGTGATGTGAAGCGTAGGAAGTGATACGAGTCATTAATTTAGGGAATCAATAGTTGAGATTTTGATATGCTTTTATATCGGTATTAGTCACGCAAGAAATGACTTGTAGGGTTTACAAAAAAATTCGGTTTACAAAAACCGATTTTTCTAAAAAAATCGGTTTACAAACTGGTCCAAACCGATTTGAGCGGGTTGAGAATTTTTGATGATAAACCGATTTGAAACCGAACCGATTAGAAAAAAAAAAAGATCGATTTGTACATATAAAAAAACTGTCCGGTTTAAAAACCGAACCAATTTGGCAAAAAAAACCCGATCTGTACACCTCTGAAAATAAGCATGGTATGGTAAAAATGAACATAATACGAATACCTGTCATCTTTCAGCATACGGTGCAAAGAACAAAAATTTTGAGGGGCCAAGTTTCTTCTGAATATTATTATGGGCCTGGTGTCATATCCAAAAGTGTGATCGTGGGGCTTTTTTGAAGCTACTACGTAAATGGCTAAATAGATATCTTGGGCTATTGCCTACGATGTATATGGGGGAATGTTTTACCACTGGACTAAGTTGGATATGTGGGTTGATGGGCTTAGTCATATTAGTATCATTAGCCCGCTTAGATGCAGGATGAGGAACTCTATCCACTATTCCACTTGTTTCAAATATATTTTTATTTTTTCACAGCAACCTGTTATTTTTTAAAATTTTTAGAACATATCGACATATCGTTGTGTCTTCTTTATATCTACCTATGTTTCAATACAATTTTTATTAAATATGATCCGGCACAATGCAAACATAATCTAATGTTTTTTTCCCCTAAAATGTGTAATTCCTCCTATTATTGATAACCAGACAATACAATTTTAAGAAATTAATTTATTGCAACATTTGTGAAAATATATTAATGCATGCATGTAGAATTATCGATAGCAAAGAACATACCAAATACAAATAAAACAATTGCAATTAATAAAGACAAAAAAATATAAACAACGAATACACTCTTTAGATTAATGAAACTCGTATTTATGAAACATGGTTTGTTTTTAGACGAGATTCGGAAAATCTCCAAAATCTCAAACCATCCGTTTAGAGAATAATAATAATAATTGCGTATATATCACACGTATCGTATTTGCGAGATCCTAATCACAATTAGCCGTTGCGTAATACTCCATAATAAAACCCCCGGGCAACCTTCCCTCCATTCCCCAAGAGATGAATAAACATAGGGTTTACGAAGAACCCCCTACACAGGGGCCCCATGGCGATTCCCAAGTTTTACCACCAAACTAGGGTTTCCGAAGGTTCGATCGATCACAGTATTTAAACATCATCATCGCTGTTATCACCGAGATATGATCCAACAGAGCAAATGCCACTGGTGCGTATACAATTAATTAAATCCCTATTACTCTATTAAATTTCTTACTTCTTCGTGCTAAATTGACGAGAATGTTATTGTTTTTCGTCGTACATAATTTTAGCGCAATCATGCATATA
Organism: Flaveria sonorensis; assembly: GCA_025506505.1. NCBI lineage: Eukaryota > Viridiplantae > Streptophyta > Magnoliopsida > Asterales > Asteraceae > Flaveria > Flaveria sonorensis. The sequence continues at coordinate 42,719 of JACCIY010000194.1, forward strand.
AGCTCTGTAAGTCTATGCTTTGAATTCTTCCTTTGTTCTTGTTCATTTTCGTTATTATAGTCTAATTCGCTATTGTATGTTGTTTCTCAAATACGTACCCTTGTGGATGGAGTACTTTAAAGCTGCGGCCAAAGAGGTTTTTTCTTCATACACCAGTACCACTAGTCAACGCACCATGTTGAAACTTCAATTTCCCAGGCAATGATACTCTTGTGCGTCTGTTTTAATATATAAATCCGTTCAATTTCATCATGGATATTAGATTCGTTTTATTTGATTGTTTTCATGATATCATTTTACCCCTTGACAACACACTTATTTTGTTTTCCTTGCAGTTGATGCTATCAGTAGCGTGATACTTTCATTCTAAAGCCATCAGAGAAAGATCCAACCAGGTCATTGTGTGCTGTTTTTTTCAAACTATGACACCTTATAAGATATCCTCACATTTTCTTATCCCGAGAATCTTGACTCACAAGTTGCATATCTTTCGGTAATCACCCGGGGAGTGTTTAATTTCAGTTTTTGTTTTTAACGGTTGGTGATGATGCTTTGAATTGTTTAAATGGGAAGAATATATCTTAAGTGGCCATATTTTTTATGCCAAGAACATTTACCAAATATTCTACTTCTGAATTTGGTTTTATATTGATATATCCGTGTAATTTTCAACCCCCTTTTAAGGGCTTCTATGATTCTTGCAACACTATCCATGGATATCGGTTTACTCATTCGTATTTTGAATTTTGTTCCTGGCGCTAATGTACATTCGACTTTACCAGTCATAACATCTTTGTTATTTTTTTCCATCATATGCTTATAGAATATAGAATTTGCTAGGTAGTTCAAAATTTGTGGAAATAAGATGTGACACATATGTGCTTTTGTATTAATCCACCGATAAACATTTTTTTTTATTTTGTTTGGGGCTGGACACTATGCATGCTATCTGCGATAAAGAAGACACTGAAGCTATACCTCATGTTGGTTCAAACGTGGTAAGTAATATCTCTACTGCTATCAAACACTCTTTGAGACATGCTTGGATTAATGGTGTTTTTGACAAAATGTATTATTAGTTGGATCAAAGGCAAGTTTGTCTGTCTGAAGATTCACATTGCTCTGCATTTGATTTCTTTAAATTTGTTTTAACTTTTTTTTTCTTGTAAATTTGTTTGACGTGGGACATTGTGCAATGCTATCTGTGATGAGAAGACATTGGAGCTATACCCAATGTTGGTTCAATCTCGGTAAGTAATATCTCTAGTGCCATCAAGCAGTCTTTGATACATGCTTGGATTAATGATGTTTTTGACAGGATGTAACATTATTTGGATCAAAGGCAAGTTTGTCCGTTTGAAGATTCACATTGCTCTGCATTTGATTTATTTTACATAAATTAACTTGCATAAGTTTTCTACTATTGATGGCAACTGGGTAAGCCTCAACTTACTGTTGAAAAAGAAATAGCATTATCCTTTTGTTTGCATTCTTGATACTATGGAAGAAATTTTGTTATGATCTATCATGTCACTATACCTTAATACTTTCTTCTGGAAAAGCTATCTGAGGGCAAAAACAATTCCTGTAATTATGTTAATATTTAGTTCTTCCCGCTTAATATACACTCCGCTATATATAACTTTGATGACACAGTTTATATAAAGTACTTTCAAGTTTCTCATTACATAATATATACAAGTTTGTTTTTTTTTTTGACAGGTTTAACATACATGGTATATCCTGTAGTAGTACACTCACGGTTTGAACATTGAGTTGATGTTTATTGGCTTGTTGGCAATGCAATTGAGAAAATCAAGGCGCACTAAGAAGTTTGGTCAATGCTTACTCATTGACTTGCCTGGTTATATTTCTTACTAGTGATATCTTGTTTTAACACAACACGTTTTAATTGTCTTGCTGTGTTTAGATAAATATGTCTTTTTTGCTTCTTGTCCTTTTATAAACAGAATCTTGCTATCTTCATTTTTACAGGAGATGATCATATCTAGGTCTGAAAATGCTTCAATAAAAGTAAGAAATAGACAGATGATTCTATATCTATATTCAATGAAATGATCATTTAATTAAATCTTATTTGGTCATTTTTAACCTATGAAAAATAAGCTTTTCTTATATCACATTTTTGCAAGTGGTCTAATTGGCACAGGTGTTGAAAGTACTTTTACTTATTTCAAAAACCAGAATCTTGTTACAATTAGGGATTTTGCTTTGTGTGATTATGAATAATTAAGAACATAAACTCCTATTATCTTTCTCATACAGGTTTAATTACATTGTTCGTGACTCTCAAGCCTGTGGCCTTGGCTGCAACTTTCACTTTGAAGGTAACTATTAAACTTGATTAGCTGATATTAAAATTCAAAGATTGTGTATGTTTAATAATTTCATTTTGAGCATCTTTCAAGCAATAGAACTCATGTTTGTAAGTGTAGATGTCTTGTAAAGGCGGAAAATTATCTGTGTTTCATGACCCATTTCAGTACTGGTAGGTAGTAATGACGAGTTCTTAAAATCTTTAAAAAATTGAAGCTGGTCTTAAGTTGTATTAATTCAACCATAAAGATGATAGAAACTAATGATGGTGATGAGCTTATGGATTCAAAGTAACCCATAAGGAGAATTCGGAGACATGACACATACGGACATACCATATTTTGTATAATTATAATCCAATATGTAAACATCAAGTAATTGGAGCATTCTCATTAGTTAATTTGCTTTACTTATTTTTGGCAGTTGACATGCACTGAGTTTACTGTTCCCAGGCTAAGGATAACTTCGAGTACTTGACCACACAGATGGTGATGGTTAAATATGATAAAAAATTTGGTGGCTTTAGTCTAAGTGAAGATTCTGCTGTCAGTATAACTAAGCTGATACGAGAAAGGTAAAAGGTAATCCATTTGAAGGTTATAATTATACGATTTAGTAATTATTACCATTTTTCTTGCATCACAGGGGTTTGCTATTTTTTTTCTCTACATGTGGTTTTCAAATCCAGCATGAACTTCTTTGAGGTACAGCAAATTCTTTTCCCTTCAATCTAAAGCCATCAGAGAAATATTCATCCAGCCTAATCCAGGTGCTTGTCTTCTGTTTTTCTTTTTCAAAGTACGACACCTCCTCACATTTTCGTATCCCGAGAATCTTGAATCACAAGTTGCATAGCTCTCAGTAATCACCAGGGAAGTGTGTTATTCCAGTTTTCGTTTTTCACAGTTTGTGACAATGATTTGAATTGTTTAAATGGGAATAATACATTTTAAGTGATCTATTTTCTTATGCATAGAACATTTACCAAATAGTCTGCTTCTGACTTTTGCTTTTATAGTGATATATCCGTGTAATTGTCTACCTCCTTTTAGGGGCTTCTATGATCCTTGCAGAACTGGCAATGGATGCTGGTTTACTCAGTGGTATTCTGAATGTTGTTCCGGGCACTTACATCCTCCATACTAGTTATACATCTTTGTTATTTCCTGTCACTATGTGCTTATAGATTATTGGATTTGCTTGTTAGTTAAAAATTTGTAGAAAGAAGATTTGACAAATATGAGCTTTTATACTAATATAGTTTTTCTTTATTTGTTTGAGGCAGGACATTGTGAATGCTGTCTGTGATGAAGAAGACATTAAAGCTATACCATTTGTTGCTTTAAACACAGTAAGTAATATCTCTATTGCCATCAAGCAGTCTTTGAGACATGCTTGGATTAATGGTTTTATTGACAAAATGTTTTATTATTTGGATCAAAGGCTAGTTTGTCTGTCTGAAGATTCACATAGCTTTGCATTTGATTGCATTCCTTGATACTATGGAAGAAATTCTGTTATGATCTGTCAAATCACTGTACCTCATACTTCTTCATGAAAATCTGTATAAGGCTAAAAAGTCCTGTATTTATGTTAATATTAGTTCTTCCCCCTTGATATACGCTCTTTTATATATCTTTGACGACACAGTTTGTATAAAGTATTTCAGGTTTTCCGTTAGATGATATATACTAGTCTGTTCTTTATTTTTGATAGGTTTAACAGACATTGTATACCCTGGAGCAGTACACTCGGGGTTTGAGCATTCACTATATGTTTATTGGCTTGCTGGTATGCAATTGAGAATATCAAGGCACATCAAGTAATGTTTACTCATTGACATGCCTGGTTATATTTCTAGGGTTTGCACAATGCTGTCTTGTTTTAACCCATCACCCCCAATAAATGTTTTGTTGTATTTAGATGAATATGTCTTTTCAGTTTCCGTCCTTTCAAAAACAGAAACATTTTATCTTAATTTTTACAGGAGATGATCATTTCTATGTCTGAAAATGCTCCACTAACAGTAAGAAATAGACAGATGATTCTGTATCCATATGTAAAGAAACTATCCTTTTTATTAAATCTTCTTTGGTTGTTTTTAACCTGTGCAGGCTTTAAAGGAGAGGCTTTTATTATACGACAATTTTGCAAATGGTCGAATTGGCATATGTGTGGATAAGTGTACGTTACTTATCTCAAAAACCAACATCTTGTTACAATTAGGAATTTTGCTTTGTGTCATTATGAATAAATAAGAACATAAACTCCTTTTTTTTTTCATACAGATTTGATTACATTGTTCGTGACTCTCAAGCTTGAGGCCTTGGCTGCGACTTTTACTGTGAAAGGTAAAAATAAAAACTTATGTCATACAATCTTACTATTCTCTATATAATCATTGGCTTGAATAACCTGCTTATTAATAATATCTCAGGATACTCGGTGCTATGCAAGTCATAGAGAATGAAATATATTATCATGCTTAGGAATGTTAGCCCTTAGTTAACCTTTCCTTTTTAACTTTGTTTGTTGCCCATTATCTAATAACTAATGTTCCACAAGTTATTGTACACTCGTATTGATTTGTATCATATAGCATCACACAGTCTTTACTTATCTTTGGCAATTGACATGCACTGAGTTTACTGTTCCCAAGCTAAGGATTACTTCGAATACGTGTCCACACAAGATTTCATAGGTTCATAGGTTTTTTCATCCTTATTTTTTATGAAGTTTCAGTTGCTTAAGTACACAGCTAGTAATGGTAAAATACGATTCAAAAATCTGGTGGCTTTAGTATAAGAGAAGAAGATTCTGATGTCTGTAATAACAAAACTGATTTGACAAAGGGAAAAAGCAGTCCACTTGAAAGGTGTAATTATAAGATTTAGTATTTGTTTTTACTTCTTGCGACACAGGGGGTTTGCTATCTTTTTTCTCTCTACATGTGCTTTTCTAATCCAGCATCAACTTCTATGAGGTACACCAAATTCTTTTCCCTGCAATATTCACTCGCTTAGACATGGATTGATAGGATAACAAAAGTAAACCTGTTGATATCAATCAATTTTGGTTATGTTTTATTAACAATGGTCAAATGGGTCAAACAATTCTAAAGTCAACCATATAATTTTAAAAGTTTAATTAATACAACCTTCTAAATTTCTATTCAATCATACAAACACTGAAAATAATAAAGCTGATGAGTTTAAAGAATCAAGAAAACTCATCAGGGGAATGTTTGCCAACACAAAATGTTGAAATTTAAATTTTCCTGGCAATGATTCCCTTGTGGGTATGTTTGCCAATATCGGATTCCGTCCATTGTCCTCATGGGTCCGTAACTTACTGTAAAAAGCTTAATTTGATTGGCTTGTTTTCATAATATTAATTTTACTACGTGACTACACACTTGTTTTGTTTTGTGTTTCTTTGCAGGTGCTTTCAGTCCCTGTTACTGGTTGAAACTTGGAATCATCCTGATGTTATAATTCAGTAAATCATACTTTTTTTTTGCTCTTGTTCATTTTGTTTATTTTAGTCTAATTAACTACTGCAGTGGTGTTAGGTAACACAGCAAGTTGTTTCTCAAATACCGTCGGGAGGAGTTTGATGCTGCAGCGAAACAAGCTTTTCCATCATGGCGAACTACACCAAGTACCACTTGCACATACGCCATGTTGAAACTTCAATTTACCGCATTGATTCTGATACAGCTCCACGGGTCAACCCAGCAACCCATGGGCACTTCAGTGGGTTATTGAACCCAAGTGGGGACTAGTTTGACCCATTCAGCCTTAGTCAAGAGTAGTAATTAATTAGTGGCTGAGTGGGGAAGTGGAAGAGGTTACACAATTGATAGTAGTATTAATGCAGCATTTTATTAGGGCTGAGTGGGGAAGTGGAAGTGATTACTTAACTGATAGTATAGTATTAATAGTTGTTTTTGTTCAGTAATTAGGTGTTGAGTACTTTGATTTTTCTCTGGTCTTGTAATTTGGAGATTGGTCCATCTCGAAGAGGACCGCAGTGTGTTCTTGTTTTCTTGTTTAAGCACAATCAAGTCGACTAGGTTTCTATCATTTGGTTCCATTGCCGGGAACACGATGGCACCAAACACCCGGAGCAATCCTGATGGCAGCAACGGTCAATCAGACCCCATTGCTGCTCAGTTGGCAGCTATAGCCGCCCAGTTGGAGTCATTTGAGTCTCTTAAGGCAGATGTTGCCGCTCTCAAGTCACGGGAGACTTCACGAGGAAAATCCAATAGTTTCTCAGGTCGGTATGAGGAAGGAGAGTCCTCTGGTCGACAAAATCACCACCGTCCATCGACTAAGATCACGCTGCCTGCTTTCAGCGGTGGGGACCCAAGAGGGTGGATTTTGAAGGCGGAGAAATTCTTCAGAATTATAGTGTTGCTGATGAGGATAAAGTTGATGTGGCAGCCATGCATCTCGAGGGAGACGCCTTAGATTTGTACTCTTGGTTGTTGGTTGATCAAACCGTGACCTATTGGGAGGAGCTTGTGCACTCCCTTCACAAGAATTTTGGGCCGGCGGAATTCCAAAACCCGGACGAGCACCTCTGTAGCATCAAACAAACAGGAACCATTCAAGAATATCGTCAAGAATTTGCTAAAAGATCTGCGAGAGTATCCAATTGGCCGAATCACTGTTTATTAGGGGTGTTTTGAATGGGTTAAAAGATGAACTGAAGGCAGACGTAAGGATTCACAAACCCCGTACAGTTTATAATGCAATGTGTCTAGCTGTGGAGTTTGAGTCGAAGCTGAGTAACATTCGATCGGGACCTGTTTCAGTTACTGCTGTTGATACCAAACCACTACTCCTACTGCTGTTGCTACCAACCCAGCTGGAACATCTTCCCAAAACCCTCCGCTGCGATTTTCTGATGCTGAAAAACAGTCCCGCTTCGCTAAAGGGAATGCTTTCGATGCGGGGACAAATATGCGCCTGGTCATAGTTGCAAAACAGGAAATTTTCAACTCCTAGAGGCTGCTACTGAAACAGGAGGTCAAGCTGCTACAGATGGCGAGGGAACTCTGCTCAATCATGAGGATATGGCTGAAATCAGCCTTAATGCCATCTCGTTGAAGTCGCAACACCCCACCCTCACTCTTCATGGCACGATTAATTCATCTGATGTGCTGATCTTGATTGACTGTGGATCCACCCATAACTTCATCGCTCACTCCTTGGTTCAGCAAGTGCAGATACCAACAACAACAGTACCCCCTTTTGGTGTAAGAATTGGCAATGGTGACATAATCAGCTGTAATCAGGTTTGTAAAGATGTTGCGTTAAAAATATCGGGCCTTCAAATTACCCAAGATTTTTATCCATTCTCATTAGAGGGGGTTGGTGTAGTACTTGGCATTCAATGGCTTGCTACCCTAAATACGGTTCAAGCCAATTGGAGCAAGATGTTTTTGATTTTCACCATCAATGGGCAGGAATACAAGCTGCAAGGAGTCCCTCTGCCACCCAAAATTCTGCCACCTTTCATCACTTAGCTATTGAGCCTTACAAGTACCAAGTACCACTTGCACATACGCCATGTTGAAACTTCAATTTACCGCATTGATTCACTTAAAGTACCACTTGCACATACGCCATGTTGAAACTTCAATTTACCGCATTGATTCACTTGTCCTGTTTTCTTTGCAGTTGATATTACTACTAGGGTAACACTTTCATTCTAAAGCAATTAGAGAAAGATCCATCCAGGTCGTTGTCTTTTCTTTTCTTATTTTACTACACCTTAAAAAACATCCTAACTTTTTTGTCTTCCCAAGAATCTTGACTTACAAGTTGCATATCTTAAAGTAATCACCGATTGACTGGGGAGTTGTTCAGTTTTTTTTTTATGGTTGGTGATGATGCTTCCATCAGTTCAAATGGGAAGAATATATCTTGATTATCACAAGTATTTCTTTATGCTAAGAACATTTACCAGATATTTTACTTCTGATTTTTATTATATTATTATATCCCTGTAATTTCTACCCCCTTTCAGGGGCTTCTATGATATTTGCCGAACTGGTGATGGAAGCCGGTTTACCCAATGGTTTTCGAATGCTGTCCCTGGCACTAATGTACATTTCTCCTTGCTAGTCATAACATCTATGTTTTATTTGTCATTATGTGCTTATAGGATATTAAATTTGCTAGTTAGTTCATATTTTGTAGAACATTGTGAGTGCTATCTGTGATGACGAATACATTAAGCTGTACCATTTATTGGTTTAAACACGGTAGGTAATACATCTAACGCCGTAGTTTATATGAAGTACTTTCAAGTTTCTCGTTAGATAATATACCAGTTTATTCTTTAATTTGACAGGTTTAACAGACATGTATATTCCGGAGCAGTACACTTGTGATCTGAGCATTCAGCATTCACTTTATGTTTATTAGCTTGCTGGTAATGCAATTGAGAAAATCAAGGCACGCTAAGTAAGAAGTTTGGTCAATGCTAACTCCTTGACCTACCTGGTTATCTCTCTAAGGCATGCACAATGCTATCTTGTTTTAACCAGAACCTTTTAATTTTCCTTTTCTATCTAGGTAAATATGTCGTTTCAGTTTCTTGTCCTTTTATAAATAGAAACATGCTATCTTCATTTCTACAGAAGTTGATCATTTCTAGTTTTGAAAATGCTTCTATAAAAGTAAGAAATAGACATATGATTTTATATCTAAATATAAGGATATGATCCCTTTTATTAAATCTTCTTTGGTCATTTCTTAACCTGTGCAGACTTTAAAGGAGAAGCTTTTATTATATGACATTTCTGCAAATGATCGAATTGGCATAGGTAATGATAACTATGTTACTTATTTCAAACCGACATCTTGTCTTGTTACATTTATGGATTTTGCTTTGTGTCACAATGAATAATTAAGAGCATAAACTACTATTTTCTCTTTAATACAGATTTGATTACATTGTTCATGACTTTCATACTGGTGGCCTTGGCTGCAACTTTCACTTTGAAGGGTAAACATTTAAAACTTATGTCATGCTTTCTTATTATTCTCTAGATCATCATTTGCTTGAATAATCATGCTTTTTAACAATATCTCAGGCTATTCAATGCTATGCAAGCAAAGACAATGATATATGCTATCACACTAAGAAGTGTTAGTCCTTTTTAAGCCTTCTTGTCTAACTTTTTCTGTCACCCATTCTCTAATAACTAACATAAACTTATTATCTTTTTCGTACAGATTTGATTAGATTGTTTGCGACTCTCGAGCTTGTGGCGTTGGTTGCAGCTGTCACTTGGAAAGGTAAAAATAAAAAGCTTATGTCATACACATTATTTTCCTGTAGATAATCATTTGTTTCAAGTAATCATGGTTTTTTTTTTCTAAAAACACCTTAGGCTATTTGATGCTAAGCCAGTCACAGAAGAAGTATGTTATCGCGCTAAAGAATGTTAGTCCTCATTTAAGCCTTTGTTATTTAGCTTTTTTGTCATCCATAATCTAATAACTAACACATCATTATTGATTAGATCTAACGTTTCACAATTTATTCTACACTTGTACTGATCTGTATCACAACATCACACAGTCTACACTCTACACACATGCCAAGGTCAAGGTAGCTACTAAAGTCAACCAGTTGATACTAAAAGTCAAATTTGTATATGTTAATAATCTTTTTGATTATTTTGTAGCCAAATGAAGTCATGTTTGTTATTGTAGATGCTTTGTCAAGGTGGATAATTATTTGCTTGTTTCTTCATTAATTCATGTCACATTTCAGTACTGGAAGGTAGTACTTCTGTGTTAGTGTACATCTTCTAAAAAACTGAAGTTAGTTTTAAGTCGTGTTAATTCAATAATGAAGAAGCTATAAACTAATGATGTTAATTAGCTCTTGGATTCAAGATAACTCATGAGGAGAATTTGTTGACATGATGTATACTAGATTTTTGTTCAGATATAATCAAATATGTAAACATCAGTTAACTGGAGCATTAAGTTTTGATCTCTTAGTTAAATTTCTTTTATTATTTTTGGCTGTTGATTTGTAGTGAATTTGTTGTTTCAAATCTAAGGACAGGCTGGAGCATTTCAAATATGTGACTTCACAAGATTTTATTTGTTCATAGGTTATTCAAACTAATTTCTTTTATAAAGTTCTGGTTGCTTAGTTACTACATGACTAGTGATGCTTTCTGATACAAAAAGCGAAGAAGATTTTGCTGTCAGCATTGTCAAAATTGATTTGACAAAAGGAAAAGGTAATCAACTTAAAATACAATTGCAAGATTTTGTATTTCTTTGCATTTTTCTTGCATCACAGGGTTTTCTTTTTTTTCTTCTCTCTACATGTGGTCTTCTAATCCAGCATCAACTTCTTTGAGGTACACTAATTTCTTTTCCCTGCAATCTTTACTTGCTTAGTCATGGATCGATAGGATAACTAAAAGAAAAGCTCTCGATTTAAATTAATTTTGATTATGTTTTATTGGTAACGGTCAAATGGGTCAAACAATTTGAAAGTCAAACAATATTGTATTTTTGAATTTAATTTATACAACCTTCTAAATCTTTGTTCAATGATAAAGACATTGAAGCTAATAAAGCTGATGAGTACGAATCAAGAGAACTCATTAGGGGAATGTTTGCCAATGCGACATGTTAAAGCTTCAATTTCTGATCAGCGATTCCCTTGTGGGTATGTTTGCCAATATCATATTCTGTCAGTTGCCCTCATGGATCTATAACATATTATAAAAAGCCTAATCTGGTTGTCTTGTTTTCATAAAATTATTTTTACCCTGTGACAGCACACTTTTTCTGTTTTCTTTGCAAATGCTTTCAGTTGTACCCAGTGATAATACTTTCATTCTAAAGCCATCAGAAAAGGATCTTTTCCACTTTTCGTTTTCTTTGGTTGGTGGTGATGCTTTGAGTTGTTTAAACGGGAAGAAGATTGCTCGAGTGATCACAACTACTTTTTTGATGCTAATAATAGGAGTTTCTGTGATACTTGCAGAATGGGCGATGGAAGCCGGTTTACCCAATGGTATTTAGAATGCTGTTTGTGGCACTAATGTAAGTTCCTCCTTACTAATCATATCATCTTTGTTAATTTCTGTCACTATGGCTCATAGAATATTGAATTTGCTAGTTAGTTCAAAATTTATAGAAAGAAGCAAATGTGACATTGATACGAATCCTGCCCCCACCTTTGACCAAGTCAAAGCAGTCCCACTAGTTCCCGATTAGTAGGGGGAGTGGGGAAAACTACTAGATGGGTTTTAGGCTTTATATTTGTATTTTGTTAAGGAAGAAGGGGTCTTGAATATTATTAACATTGGTTCCATTGACGGGAAATTCAAATGGTGCTTACAACCCGGAATTCGGTTATCGCCACACGGTTATCAGCCATTGCGGCATAATTAGACGCCATCTTGACACCCCTGAAGGAAGACTGCAGCAATCTCAACTCACATGATCAAAGATGACAGTTATTGTGAAAATGAAAATGAGGATCGGAAGAACATAGTGGCGGAGGACAGTTTAATCCAACAAAAGAGATGAGAGGGTCAACTCTGATAACTGGAAGGGTCACCAACAGATTTTAGAAATTAAATCCGATAAACCTAATTCACCTGCCAGACCTCAGTCAACGCAAACCAACCCAAAATCCCTCCATGCAAATCTGATTCTGAGAGGCATGGGCAATTCCTAACATGCAAACCGTTGGAATCGGGGGAAGAGGAAGGGAATACCGACTCTAAACAACCACCTGCGACTAAAGGGGACGCACATGATAAGGAGGAAATCATTGACATCAAACGTGCTATCAAACGGTCATCTAGGTGGGGTCCACATAAAAAAAGACAAGGAAATTGCAAGGCTTACACAATCCGTTTTAGCCCATAGATGGGTCTATGAAGCGGGACACCTACCATTGAATAGTTGATTGCTTGGTGCAGCTATTCGTTGAAAGAAGCAACCCGAAAAAGTAACGACTTGTTGGCGCGCCAATTTCCTTTCTTTCGTGTTTTGACTTGAGGACAAGTTGCTTTTTCGGGTGGTAGTATTGATACATGCCTAGTCTTGTATCGCACAGACACACACAACACAATTAACTTGTACACACAAAATACTTAGAGGAATACACACATAATATTCACGTACATTTATATATAAATGACAGACCACAGGGCTATTTATAGCCGTAGTTTTACAGTTACTTGACAGTTATAGGTAGTTATTTGGCGCCACATCAGCGGGTAAAATAACTACCAGTTGACCCTTTTAGTATACCTACTTGACCCATCATTTCACATATGAAGTACTACTATCTATACTATATTATAATGCACTAAGGAGGGTTTCCGCCATAATTTAAGAGATTTGAAAATTTTAAGCACAATGTACAACTCAAACATCAATTTCATAGGGGTATTTATGTCATTCAAACACTCATAAAAAGATGGAACTTTAAAACTATTTACACCTACACCCTTGTATCTTTAATTATATACAATTTTTTCCATGTTTGTTACAATATGCTTAAAAGAAGCAATTCAGTTTTTTTAAATATAAAACTAACCATAGACGAGTTCCATAATGAAAAGTGTCGCACGCGCCGCATCGCGCCGCATCGCGCGGGCACGTTACTAGTTTACATTTTAATAAACTAAATAAACTTTGATATCGGGATGCCAACATTACTCCAACACCTAGGGTTGGATCCACCTATTTACATTTTAATTAACTAAATAAACTTTGATATCGGGTTGCCAACATTACTCCAATACCTAGGGTTGGATCCACCTTAACCCAGCCAGATCTGGGCAGCAGACCCGCTAGACTGGTGGGTAACCTGATTGTGATCTGGGTCAGCTGCATCATGGGGTTAGTGGCTGAGAAATAGGATCAATTACAGCAGTAGGATAGCTGTAGAAACAGGGTGTTATGGCTTTCATTTGTTTCTGTTTTTGTTTTGATAACTTTTATCTTGAAGCTTTGTACTGGAGATTTGCCTATCTTGAATCAGGCCTATCAATTAAGGGTTTCACAATCCGCTTTAGCTTATGAAGCGGGTCAGCGTACAATTGAATGGCTGATTGCTTGGCACAACAATCCTCTTCTTTCGACTTGAGGACAGGTTGTTTCTCCGGGCGAGAAGTATTGATACGAACAAGCGGGTCGACCCAGCTGTTGTGGGCAGCTCCAGCTGGGTTGTCTGTCCAGTTTGAATGAGTCAAAACAGCAGCAGAAATGGAGTAGCGGGGGGTAGAAGTTAGCGGGGGCAGTTAGTAGCACTTTCGACTGGTTTTGTTAATCTGGAGAGTTGTCCCTCTCGAGTAGGACTACCTTGTTCTTGTTTGTTTCAGTAATTAAAGTCTGCCCACTTCTTTATCTAACACCCCTCCATCCCATTCTTTAAACTATACCTTGTCTTTATAATCTATCAAATAAATTTAACAAAGCTACAATAGATTGGTAAATATACCAATCTACTGTACACACCATATATCAACAACCCCCTCCATTCTCTACTGTGAATCTGTGATCAACAACCCTCCATTTTCATCTTCATCTTCATCTACTCATTCCATCTTCTTTGGTTCATCAATCTTGTACCACATTATTCACATCGATTGCTTCCACAAGTCCTTTACTAATGTTTATTTATTTGTGATTGTTTGGCTTTTTATCATTTTTTGTTCGATTACTCCATTACCTGGTTCGAATGCTTCCACAACTCTGTTAGATTATTATTGTTTTTTTTTTGGTTTCATTACTCCATTACCTTCTCTTTAGCTTTTTATGTTCTTTAGCAGTTTAGCCCCACTTTGCCTAGCTTTGTGTCTACACTTTTGTTCTACTCAACTTTGTGTGTGTTTGCCTTGTTTCACATCTTGACCCATCTACCATTAGTGTTTGTTGTATCTTTATATGCTATCAGATTATATGCTAGTTTAGGATATGTTTCTTCTTTGTATGTCTCCTCTTGATGACCACCTTACTGTTTGCTTTGTCTATGTATGCCATCTTATTGTCTACTTTATCTAGGTATGTCGTTCGGTCATGCTATTGTATGCTATCTGGCTATATGATATTTGTTTCACATTTGTGTTTGGATCTGGGAGTCTCAATAGAAGCAGCCTCTCTTTCCCTTAGAAAGAGAAAATGCTTGCCCCCACCATACCCCTCCGAGACCCTGCAAATAGTTTACTAGCCGTGGGATATACTCGGTATGTTTGTTTGTTTGTTTAAATAATGTGATTGTAGTGTTAAGTTTATGAGTTGATGCTTTTTGATGTACTATGGTTTGGATGTAAAACTTAGAAACTTTATATTTGGTTTCATTGACCGGTACTATGTTAATTTGATGTATCACTTGTTTGGAAGTGTTAATTTTGACGTTGAACATCACTTGAATTAAAGCATTAATCTCAATTTTGGTTACCTATTTATGTTCTTGTGCGACTGGTTAATTGTGCATTTTCTTGAATGCTAGCTATGTTGTGGTTCATAGTTACAACCATACAAGGCTGTTAAATACTCCCGTACAGGGCTGTTAATATGCTTGTAAAGGGCTGGGCATATGCTCATTATTGGGCATATGAGTTTAGATATATATACTTTATGAGTTTTTAATCAATTGAATAGATTTTGATTTTTATAGTTTAGCATAGTTCTAAATGTGCATATGTTCTACAATCTGTTAAATTGAGATACCCATTGATTTAAATGTGTTTTGACAAATGTTTGATTTCTATGTTATGCAATTGGGGACTGTTTAGGTAGCAGTATAAACTGCATAAGGACCATCTTGGCAGGCATTAAATTGGTATTTCGGGACTGATTTTAACAGCAATTAAAACTGCAGGGACTGTTTTGGTAGCAATATGCATTTTGGAGACTGTTTTGAGTCACTTTTGACAGCATTAAAATGGTATTTTCGGGACTGTTTTTGACAGTAATAAAAAACTGCAATTTAGGGACTTCTTTTGGTAGCAATAAACTGCATTTTGGGGACTGTTTTGGCAGCCATAAAATAGTATTTTTGGGATATTTTTTTTGGCAGCAATAAAACTATTTTGGGTCTGTTTAGAACTACATTTTTGGGACTATTTTGGCTGCAATAAAATTTCATTTTGGGGTCTATTTTGGCAGCAATAAAACTGCATGAGTTTGATATCTAACTGTTTCATAGTTGCTTGGTGACATTTTATAACACTTATTTAATTTTGTAGATATGGATTCACAAGATGTACTTCAATAACCTTCTTAGCAAGATTCTTAATTCGATCACACTTATGGTGGGCATTATGAAAAAACTCTGGTAAGTCTTGCTGACTCTCCACTCTTTCTCCCTAACAATTCAAGCAACTTAAAATATTTTAAAAATTCACCAGATTGAATTTTAAATAGATAGATAATTAATAAGATAAAATAGTTAGTTAAAATTGTAGATAATTAGATTGATGATTGTAATTGTTGTCTTTGTTTAGAAGATATTACAATGGAAAATAAATAGGAAAATAAGATACATCTAACACCCTCTAACTTAGGTATAATAATAACCCTAGCATATTAATATAAGCCGCTAATCACTAATACGGCCCCTCAAGCTGAGGCCGGAGAACGACCTGTAGCTTGGATCTTAACAAGTTGAACCGAATTGTTGGAAGAGGTTTGGTGAAGATGTCTGCAATCTGATCTCCGGTAGAAATAAACTGAACTCGAAGACCCCCCTTAGCAACCTTCTCCCGAACAAAATGATAATCAATCTCCATGTGTTTTGTACGAGCATAAAACACAGGATTAGAGGAGAGATAGGTTGCTCCTAAATTGTCACACCACAGAACTGGAGGAGAGTCAGATAAGAAACCAAGCTCACACGTCAAGGACTCGAGCCAAATGATCTCAACCACGGCATCACCTATAGCCTTATATTCAGATTTAGTAGAAGTGCGAGAGACAGTTTTTTGTTTGCGTGCCATCCAAGAAACCAGATTACAACCCAAGTAAATCGCAAACCCGCCAATAGAGCGTCTATCAACTGGACATCCAGCCCAATCCGCATTAGAAAAAGCAGCAAGATGATTTCAAGAGGTGTCAGTAAAAGCATGCAGAGTGGAGCTGGAATTGTGTCGAATAAGTAAACCAAAGTGAGTAGTACCGTGAAGATAACGTAATATGCGTTTAACATCGCTCCAATGATTCTCCGTTGGGGAGTGCATGAATTGACAGACCCGGTTAACAGCAAAAGTAATATCTGGCCTGGAAAGAGTGGCATATTGAAGAGCACCAACAATCTAACGATACTTACCCGGATCAGAAAATTTGGGGCTGTCATCCGAAGTAAGAACGGTGGAATTGCTCATAGGAGACGGAACTGGTTTGGCGGAAGAGAGACCGACACTCTCTAAAACTTCAAGAAGATACTTCTGTTGCGAGAGAATCACATCTTTGCCCCGAAGAATACTTTCAAGACCTAAAAAGTAATCCAGGTCCCCCATATCTTTCAATGCTAGGTCAGAACTAAGAGCAGAAATAACCTGTTGGACAGCATTGTTGTGGTTACCGGTAATAATAATGTCGTCGACATACACAAGCAAATACAGAATCGTGCCCTGATGATGATAAATAAACAGTGAAGGATCGGTTTTGGAGCCTCTAAATCCCAATATGTGTAAAGTAGAAGAAAAGCGAGTAAACCATGCTCATGGAGCTTGTTTAAGCCCATAAAGAGACTTATTAAGTTTGCAAACATGATCTGGTTTGTTGCTGTCTACAAACCCCTGAGGTTGCTTTAAGTAAATAGTCTCCTCCAGATGGCCATGTAGAAAGGCATTTTGAACATCTAACTGTCGAAGTGGCCATTGACGTGAGAAGGCCAAAGAGCAAGGCCGGTTTCGACAACATGTCGGTGCCGACGTTCAACGGTACCATTTTGCTCACTTGTGTGAGGGTAGGAGCGACGATGGATAATGCCAAGTGAGGGAAAATAGGTGGAGAGGTTGCAAAATTCTCCACCCCAATCTGTTTGAACGTTTTTTTAATTTTGTGTTGAATTGACGTTCAACCATGAGTACAAATTGTTTAAAAAGTGAATAGACATCAGATTTGTGTTTTAAATGGTAAATCCACATATATTTTGAATGATGATCAACACACAACATAAAATATCTATCACTGTCAAAAGATAAAGATGGAGCGGGGCCCCAAACATCACAATAGATCAAATCAAGAATATTATTGCTACGAAAAGTCGAACTTTTTAAAGGAAGTTTTGATGATTTTCCTAATTGATTGAAGAACAAACATCTTTAAAAGACTTGTCTGAAACAGGAAGTAAATAACGAGATAACATATATTGTAAAATTCGATAATGTGGATGCCCTAAACGTTGATGCCAAACAGATGCGGGAGCACTTGTGGCAGAAAAAGCAGTCTTCGGGATTGATTGAAATTGAGGAAGAACCAGTGAGTATAGACGATCCTTACTTGGACCCGTGAGTAGGGTAATGCATATAGATATGTCCTTCACACAAAAGAAAAAAGGATGAAATTCAAAGAAAACATTATTATCAAGACAAAATTTTTGTATTGAAAGAAAATTGTGTTTAATTTGAGGAACATGTAAAATGTTGGTTAAGGAAAAGGTTTTGGATGGTGAGAAGATTTTGGTAGAACCAATATGAAGAATGGGTAAGCTTTTACCGTTACCAACATGAAGATTGTCATAGCCATGATATGGTTCAGGAGTCCCGATGCTTGAGAGATCCGGTGTTACATGGTTATTGGCCCCGGTATCCGGAAACCAATTGTTGGTAGATGCCTGAGACCTGTTATCAGCAAAGTTAGCTTCAGGGTGTCCATGTTCACGATTTGGGCATTCGGAAGGGAGGTGGCGAATGCCACAACGGTTGCAGTTACCATGAACCTGATTAGTCATAGAAGCCCACTCAAAAGATCCACGCCAACGAGAAGGGAAACGACCAGCAGAAGGCCGACCCCTCCTCGAGAAAAAGAGGACCCGCCAACTGTTGGTAAACAAAGCCTGTGATGAAAAACTAGGGGTCAGACGATAACCGAATTGGGCAGCCAACTGTTGAACAGCAAGGAGTTGAGCCAGGGCCTGTTGTGAAGGTTCGTTGGTGATGTTGGCGGCGGCTGGCGGCTGAGAAGATTCTGTGGAAGTCGTGTTGAAGGCGGATGGAGCAGAATCAGCAATCGGTTGGTTCTTGTGGACCATGTAGTCATGGTCGAATAACAATGATGGAAGATCGGTCAAGGTGACCAGGGTTTCACGACCAAGAAGGTTTGACTTTAATCCGTTGTACTCATCGCGAAGACCAGAGACAATAAGCATAACAAGATCCTCTTCATCCATAGCCTTTCCAATGTTTCGTAAATCAGCGGCCAATGCTAAAGCACGGTTGAGATAAGTGGTAGGCTGTTCATCACCTTTCATGACAATATGCATGAGTTGAGTTTTAATCGTATGTTCACGTGCATGGGTTTGAGGAGTATGTCCGCGCTCCAGATTTTCCCATAATTCTCTTGCAGTGGATCCGTTAACATAATGAAACGATTCCTAGGAAACTGTTGAAATCAGAAGTGTACGAATATGAGCATCATTGTGCTTCCAAGCGGCATAGTTAGGGTTGGCTTGAGTGCTTGCGGGACGCAGGGTTTCACCCAATCCAGAAGCAGGTATAGGGATGGTGTTGGGTGGGCATGGGATAGTGTCATCTATATAGCCAAACATGTTTCCTGTTTCCAGAAAAGGCTGGATCATAGTCTTCCGGTTATTGTAATTTTTAGGTTTGAGAGTAAAAGGGAATTTGTGATTCATGTTGGTAGCTTTTTCTTGGGCGGTGAAAGCAGCGAGTAGGGCCATGGGAAACGGTTTTTGATCGACTGAAGATGGCGGAATGGTGGTGGGATAATTGCGGCAGAAGAAGGTCTGCGTAGGGTTAGGGTGGGAGGGTGGCGGCAAAAAGAAGTCTGGCTTTGATACCAAATTAGATTGATGATTGTAATTGTTGTGTGTTTAGAAGATATTACAATGAAAAATAAATAGGAAAATAAGATACATCTAGCACCCTCTAACTTAGGAATAATAATAACCCTAGCATATTAATATAAGCCGCTAATCACTAATATAGATGGACATTGGAGAAAATCAAAATATAATATCCATACCCAAAAAACAGGCGTGTGAAGACTCGATACCATGCCTCGAATGTACGTAAGTGGTTTACCACTCTGCCAAGTCGACATTACTGTGTTATTTTATCTAATTACTTATTTATATAACACACACAAATTTTTTTACTTTGCTTCTTGAATTTTATGGTAATAATTTCAATAAATACATCATCTAATAACATCTCTAGTTACGACGTGAATAGTTGTACATCCTTTTATTTTAAAGAAAATTGTTTACTCATATACATACATACACAAATATATGGGTACATGCATATCCATACATGCACAAATAAGTATGAACACATGACACATGCATATTATTGTAAGAAAACCCGCATACAAGTATGAGATTCATTAAAATTGTAAGGTTAAATCAGTATGACAATAAAATACCGAATAAGGAAAAATGTGTTTGCAGTATTACACGCTTAGAAATCTTTTCATGCTATAAAGATGTACTAAGCATCCAACTATTTAGATGGGTATATAAGAACCTAAGTACATATAATATACGTGTATGTTAAAAAATAAAACAAGCCATGTGATCCTAAATCCTAATATAACAAAAAAGAAATAATTAATCCAGACATAATTGGTGACCACATGTAGCTTCGATATCATTATCTATATCTTACATTAATTGGAGTGCATTTTAGTTTAACAAAGGTTCGTGTTTATTTTAATCATACAATTTTTTATAATTAAATAAACTAAATGAAACGATATATTTATTTAATTTTACAAAATTAGGATGAATATTATTATTTTTCTTTTAGCAAACTCATAACTTAGTAGCCCACATTGTGATATATTGAAATGACATTTTTCACCCTCTTGAATTCTTGAATGAAGATCCAATTCTTCTTTTTTTTTTTTCCTTTAAATCACGAGAACTTATTACTGAAAATTTATGGCATCCATCAATACTCTATTAATAAATTGAACTATGTAAATCGTATCTTACGTAGAGGAGGTGATATTCAAGAGATTATGAAAAAAACTAGTGGATGCAAGATTCAAACATGAGACTTTTAGTAGAGAGAAATTAGACGCGCAATTGCGTTATCCCTTGAATTTAACACATAATCCCTTGAATTTAACACATAATTCACTTTAAAGAAGGGGAATTATCATTATGGAGCTCCAAATGATCTTGCATGTTTCTTTGTCGACAAACACATGCCCCTCATATTAAAAATGACAATTGTGCATGTACTTACTAAAGATCCAAACTATCCACAGAGGTCAATTAGGGAAATCCAACTATAATAGAGTTCAATGATATGACAAAGATCAACCAAGTATAGAATCTTTTTGTCTGTGGTCAAACCCTTTTTTTATTACAAATGACGATTTCCCCCACTGCCTTAAGATCCAGACCTACTCTCACAAGCAGTTTCATGATTCTCAAAGAGGGTAATTAGGTAAATACATCTACATAACCCAATGATATAGCCAATGTGAATAAAGACTTTTGTCTACTGTTGAGCGAACACATGGTTTTTCCAAGATGACAAATGACAATTTCCCTATCAAAACAATATAAAAGGGTAATTTTGGAAATTCACTTCATACCAAGTAATCTAATACCTTTATATTGGAGTCTTTGTAGACAAGAAAGCATGAGGTTAGATGGGAGAAACACAAGAATTTGGTGAAGAGAAAAAGGTAGAACAACATGAGGGATTAGATTCAAAGATATGGGATTGTGGTAGTCCTTTGTATGATTCATATGAGTTGATGTCTATCACAGATGTTATAGATAGACATCTAATGAAGTTTCCATATGCAATCAATCGATCAACAAGGTCGATTACTCGTCCATCATCCTATGCGTCAATGTTTCCGGCGCCTCATGTGATGCCAATGGCTACCCGTCCGCCAAGAAAGATGAGCGAGTGTTTATTCATGCCCTCTTTCAAGTTACGGAAGATGAAGAGGAACAATGCGCATCATGTCAAAGTCGGGATCTTGGAAATTTGTCATAGGATTGTTTCGTGGAGGAAATGAAAGTTCATACTGTCAAGAATCTTGATTTTTTTCTCATTTGCATTGTTTCTTCATTCATGTATATTTGTATGTGTAGTTTGCGAACTGATAATGGATATTAGTGTGTAAAAAGTGAGGATTGTTGGTGTAACATCTGATAATCAGGGGACAAAAAATAGAACATAGGTAAACTACATGGACTATCCATGTCCTTAACTACAAATTACAACTTTTACAATGTTTTTACAAAAGTGATATTATTAATATAATCATAAAACTCATCTAATATTGATTATCTAAAACGATATAGAAGATAAACTGGAAAGTTAAAATGAAAGGTCCAAACTCTAAACTTGTCGTTTATAACTAATAACTAATAAGTCTAAATAATGAGATTAATTGTATTAACAGAAACCAATGATATTCAGCCTTAGTGTTTAATGTGATATACTTAAGACAGTAAATAAATAGGAGGTCCCGGGTTTGAGTCTTGCTCTTAGCAAAAATGTTATAAGCTAAGCTAGGTTTAGTGTTTTTTTTTTAGTTGTAGGTTTTTTTTTGAGAGGGTTAGGGGTGTGATATAATATGAAAAACAGTAGGTGGTGGGTAGGGCCGTTTATGATAACATCTATCTTTCGAAATAGGGTCGTACATTTGCCGTTAAAAGAAAAAAAAAGTACTTAAAAAAGTGATTGAAAGAGGGTCTCTTTTGTATTAACTATGAAGAAGTGAATAACGCTCTATTAAGTGTTAACATTTTATGCGGCCTCCTACAAGCCCAAGAAGATAAGTGATTAGTCTCCATAGTCCATACGAACCATACCCATCGATCCATCAAGACGACAAGTAGCCCAACACGAGTTGGTTTATGGCCCGTTATACGGAGAGCCTCCTTAAAGCCCAACAAGAATTGTCAAAACTGTCTATGAGGACTTGGAACATTATCGCTACATGGCTAGATATCCGATTACCGAGTCCAAACGTGCCAGAGGTGCTGTGCAACCGGATGCGACTCCAATGAACGCTGCTAAAAAGGAAGTGGCGGAACCTATTATGACAACTACTTGGTGGATCTTAAGGTGGTGTTTTCCATAACTCTAAAGAATTGATAAAAATCATATTTGATTTGATTTTAAATTTCTAATTTGTGGTTAAGTAGTAGGAATTGTAACTTCGTAAGTGTAAAATTGGTTTAGGTGGAGTGGTTAAAACATCTCATGACAATCATGCTACTGGTTCCGTTTTACCTGTCTAGTAGCTTGCTGCGCATATTATTTTATTATTGTTTTTTAATAATAATAAGTGTTATCCCCCACAAAGTTATATGGCCAATAAAATATAAGAATTAACGGAAAAAAACGCTTATCTCTAAACCTTTATTTTTTTGTTTTATCATACGCTGTAGTGGTTTGCTAACTATATAGCAAAAAAGAGTGGTTGAACCCTACTTTGTATTCTTATAATAGGTATTCCTATCTCCTTTCATAAAGTTGAATATGCTTCCAACACCTTATCGAATTAGTTGTATAATATTTCGAGTTCTAAAAAATATACACATAACACAAAGGGGTTTTGTAATGTGAAGCACAGGAAATGATATGAGTCATTGATTTTGGGAGTTGAGATTTAAATATGCTTTCATATCCGTTAGTCATGCAAGAAAGGGCTTGCAAGGATACTTGAAATAACATATAACTGTAGACTTTTTCAAGTTCATCAATTCTTTTTTAATGTAAGTATTGTTATACGACATTATCAAAAAATACACCATTAAATCAGGTATTTTATTTAATATGAGTATGTGTGTAATTAGCAACTATCGAGTATTTACTAGAAACATTGTCTTTTATATAAAAATGTTGATGCGTTGTGCATATATGTGTGTAATTATGTTTGTACATAATTATAAATATCGATGCGCGGTTGTTATATAAATTGCTTAATTATTTATATGAGTTGCATCATTTGATGCGTAATTATGGGCGGATGCATATATTCTCTCTTTAGGGAACGTGTCGTATTTAGATGATTTGTACAATTCACACGCTAGATAGATTTTGTGTACACACGTGTGTTGTTAAATGGGATACCCTAACCTTTATCACATTTTTAAAGGAGCATGAAACATTAGTGGTGACATTTTGACTAATTTTATTTAAAAACATCTATTTAATATTAGATATTTGGGCTAGTAGATTATATTATCATTTAACAAAATGATTTTCGTAGTTTATGCCAACTATAGATAATCGATTTGTATTAACCATTATATAGAAAAAAGAAAAGAAAAAACACTCTTGTCATAACATCACATGCATTCATATTTAAAATTAATATTTTCCTTGGTTTATTCACCTCTACTTTCCCTCGGATTCAATAAAAGCGAGTGTGTATCTAGGGGAGGCACTACTTATTTGAGTACTTAAGCGAAACTAAAAGTTAATCTTTTTACCTTTTTAAAATATGATAAATTGATAGTTATTTATTGTTTAAACTCATTCTCACACTCCCATTTCACTTCTTACTAAATCATTTGTCTTTAGTTTTTAGAAAACGCAAATATTCATCACGATTTTTTTATATCATACAACTGAAAAAAATCAAAATACGAGAAAAATATACAGATAGAACTAGACATACATTATCATGTGGCAATTCTTTACTGCCTTCTTTGCTTTAGGCCCAAAAATCTTTCGGTTCACAAATCTTATACATTGAAGATGTGAAGTTTTTCTCTTATCATATACCAAAACGAACCGGATATAATTAACCAAGCCAGCACTTATAAGGCTTCAAGCAACTGTTTTTTTTCTTATACCATAGGGCTACCCATATGTGACACCTTACCTAGAGCTAACCATAACAAAGATATACCTATTATTTTACCAAGGAAACAAAGTATAATCACCATATATACCTTTTTCCTCTTGAAAGTAACGTGTGGACTCTTTTCTCTAACTCATCAACAAATATACCTTTCTTTACAAACATATACTATGCTTAGTTCAAATTAAATTACCAAATACTAGAAATATGCTTTACTCACTACATTCATCAATTAATACATTATTTCTTCAATCATTGGATCTATACTATATTAAGTAAAGACAACATTTGTGAAACAATAAGGTGTTTAATAATTAATTGAGTCCCAAATGTTTAACTAGTGGTTCTTAATACTTGAACCCAATATATATAATTACATGCAAGACTGATAAAACAAGTTTTATCGTGTTTAACAAATTAATGATGACACGATTAACACAAGTATTAGATATGAAAATGACTTGTTTAACTACTTTATCTCATGATCTGGTTTTTTTATATGTTTTCGGACCAAAAATGACAAATGATGGAGTCTAGCATCCTAGTTTAAATTATTTTTAAAAAAATAAAAGATACATAGTGTATTTTTTTAATAGTTTAATCGTGCCATATTATATAGTTCAAATTTCCAACTCTACTTACATGCACATGATGCATGTATATATAATAACCTTCTACCTTCATTAGTTTCAACTTTTATCATTCACACCCTCTCTCTATCCCTTTGTTTTCCTCTCATCAATGGAAAAAGAGCCCCATATAGCCATTGTACCAAGCCCAGGTATGGGACACTTGATCCCTTTGGTTGAATTTGCCAAAAGACTAAACAACCACCACAACATCACTTCAACTTTCATCATCCCAAATGAAGGACTTTTATCCATATCCCAAAAAGCTTTTCTTGATTCACTCCCCAATGGCTTAAACTACATCATCCTTCCACCAGTCAGTTTTGATGATCTACCACAAGATACGCGAATAGAGACGCGAATCAGCCTCATGGTTACGCGCTCTCTTGATTCGCTTCGCGAAGCGTTCAAGTCATTGGTTGAAAAAACAAACATGGTGGCTTTGTTTATTGATCTTTTTGGCACTGATGCATTTGATGTTGCTATTGAATTTGGAGTTCCCCATTATGTGTTCTTTCCATCAACTGCTATGGCTTTGTCTTTCACTTTCTATTTGCCAAAACTTGATCAAATGGTTTCATCTGAGTATAGGGACTTGCCCGAACCGGTTCAGATCCCGGGGTGCATACCGGTTCATGGACGAGACCTGATTGACCCGGTTCAAGACCGAAAGAATGATGCATACAATGGATGCTTCATAATGTAAAGAGGTATATGATGCTGAGGGTATAGTTGTAAATACCTTCAAAGAGTTGGAAAGTGATGCCTTGAAAGCTTTGCTAGAGGATGAACCGGGTAAGCCGAGGGTTTATCCGGTTGGACCTCTGATACAGACCGGTTCGTGTTGTGATGTAGATGGGTTAGATTGTTTGAGGTGGTTAGATGGTCAGCCATGTGGTTCTGTTTTGTACATATCTTTTGGGAGTGGTGGAACCCTTTCAACTAACCAGCTTAATGAGTTAGCCATGGGTTGGAGTTGAGTGAACCAAGGTTCATATGGGTGGTTAGGAGTCCGAATGATCGACCGAACGCCACAATTTTTGATACTCATGGTCAGAAGAACCCTTTAGGGTTTTTACCAAAAGGGTTCTTGAAAAGAACTAAAAATAACGGGCTTTTAGTTCCTTCTTGGGCCCCACAAGCCCAGATCCTGAGCCACAGTTCAACCTGTGGGTTCTTGACCCATTGTGGTTGGAACTCTGTAGTCCATGGTGTGCCAATTATAGCTTGGCCACTTTATGCCGAGCAAAAGATGAACGCATTGTACTTGACCGAAGGTTTGAAAGTGGCGTTAAGACCCACCACTGGCGAAAATGGCATCGTGGGTCATTTGGAAATTGCAAGGGTCGCGAGGGGTTTATTAGCAGGAGAAGGGAAAGCAATTCGAATTCGAATTCGGGAACTTAAAGATGCAGCTGCTATTGCTCTTGGTGAAGATGGTGTGCTCTACAAAAACCTTAGAGCAATTGGTTTCTAAGTTGAAAAACAAGATTTGAACTTAACATTCTCTACCATATAAAAGTTAGGATTGAACACTATTACTTGTGTAATAATATATCTAGTTAACTTTTTTTTATGTACGAAATTGGTTCGAGTTGAATTCATGAGTTTCTTTAAGCAATACAAGTCTCACAAGTCGGAAGATATAATTTAAAATGATTTAACTAAAACGTAAACAAGTCAGTTTTGTTTAAAAAAATCATAACATGCTTCAATAATTTTAACATATAATTAAGTTGTGTTAAACCCTAAGAATGTTATAGAATGACAACGACAATCTCAAAATTAAACGTGTTAACTTTACTGAATCACATAGAACATTTTTGTGTAATTAAATAGCAAAATGGATGGATATTACATTTTAAACAAGTTTTCGTTACAACCAAAATTACCGGCGTAAACAAGTTGGGTTGGGCCAACCGTCTCCTTTCGAGTTCATAAATAACAAAACTCTAGATAATTGAAAATAAACTCTCTTTTTATAAAGACATATTTATGAGGTTTTATACCATTTTGAATACACCTTAGTATAATGACACCTCTAATATTAACATCTATCAATATTAGAAAAAAAAATACTAACAGGATACGCGTTTATCTAATAAAGTTAATGTTTATAAAATAGAACAATTCATGCAACACAAAAAGATAGAGGCTACCACAAGTAGCATGAAGTGAACCGCTTCGGAAAGGGTTTTCTTGTTCATTGACCCCTTATACACAAGGGTGGAGCCATAACTTTTTCCAGTTGGTGTGTTTTTTTTATGCCTGGATAATCAATCGTTAAAAGTTTAGGTCGGGTTGAAAGAAATAAAATAGTAAGTTTATGAGGAAAAAGCTACTTGAAAGGACATTTATAAAACTATCATTTGAAAATAGATTAATAAAAGTTAACAATAATCTTTTTATTTAGTAAAAGATTTGTACAATAATCATATGGGACCAAAATTGCTTTTGAATTGTGATTCGATTTTAAATAGTAATATCAATAGCTACTTGATATCGGAAATGGGGGAATTTGGATGGTCGTTAGTCGTGACTCGGTAGATCATGGATGCTAGTTATATAAGTGAAAATTCTTCACTGGCAACAACATACCTATCTTTTAGACTCTTGAATATCATGATTGTAAATACCTCTCTATATTAAAAAAAATAAGACAACAAAAAAGAAAAACTCTCTCTTAAAGACTAATGCAAAAAGTATTCATGATAACGATACCCAAATGACTATAGTTGTGTATTAAACTATTAATCATAAGTGGGTAGTGGCTAGACTATTCAATTAGGTAATAATATTAAGACATCAATCATTAGGTCATAATATTAAGACATCAATCATTATAAATTTGACACCTCTCTATAAGTTTCGTATAGCCTTATACGCAGCATATGTATAAGATAGAATACATTGAAAACGAGAGAAATTTAGGGGAGGTTATCAGAGGGCTATACACCCCATATAGCTTTATACGACACATATAGACCTATACGATATGTATAGCAAAATTTGACATTAAATACGAGGACTAATCCAGATGACTGTCAAATGAGTTATACGCCTCATATAAAACTACACGACTCATAAAAAAATAAATGTGTTGATTTATAATTATGAGGCGCCCTAATAACTGGATTCTTCCTAAATGTATGCGGATGCAAGGTGATCGAAATACGGTGCACAAGTGATTAATTATAACATGATTTTGGCACTATTTTTGAGGCTATCTTTTGTTTGTTATCCGCGCGTTTAAAAAAGTGAATAGTCTTTTCTATAAATTTAATATTTATGTTTAATCCGGATAATATATAACTATTTGTAACGATGAGATTATTGATTGTTTATTCGAGTTTGATCTAAACACGTTATTTTAGTAAAAGACAATCATTTATGTCACGACAATATAGTTTATGTATAATTCTTATGAAAATTGCTGGCACCTTTAAACACTGCGATATTTTTTTAGTATTTTTAACTGAATTAAGGAAATATGACTTTTTTAATTTGAAACCCAACACATTTTATATGTTGTGTTAGTTCACTAATATAGGTGGAGCACATAAATAGCATGATTTAATATTTGATATACATATAATTAATATGTCAGACTAGATGCATTCAATAGTAAATACATTGTATAATGTATGGATACAAAGCATGTACTTATAATAACTACAATGAAAGCAAGTAAACACGTTCATAAAACATGAGCATCATGACAAATATGGAACAAACTAACTTTAAACGCTCGTAACTTTTACGAGAAAAGATTGTACGCTTGAAAAATTTTTTAATTACATAAATTAAACACGTTCATAAAATTTGGTGAAAAGTTTATTATTATAATCATGAGGTGTTTAGTTGAAATTAGTTGCTCTCTTAATTATTCAGTAGTCAATTAGCCATGACATACATTTTTAATAATTAATATGCTATCAAAAAAATATGTGGTCACTAGAAGTTAATTATCATTATAATTAACCATGACCTAAAGCGATGATTAACAAAATCATTTGTTATTATTCTTGATTCATATTTTAAAAAATATGTAATTTTATAAGTTTATAGCTAGAATGAGATTTGTAATTACCCCTAAAATATATAACTTTTAATGGATTTTTTATTTGTCGTCGATTAACTACTTTTATTTGAATTCACCTAAATTTAAGTATCAAGGGTGAAGGGTAGTGTACAAAGTATAATAATTTTGAAATTAGAGTCGTGAGTTTTTATTAGGTCAACGGTTCGAGCCTTGCCTATCACAGATTGATATAAGTTAAATGTTGTGTAGACTAAGAGTAAGTCGTATGGATGTGTGAGTTAATTTTATTTTTCAAACTTGAAATTTAATTTTTATCGTTAAATGAGTTCTAAATTATCATGTACAAATATATCTTCGTCACCCTTACGTTTGAAATTACATCATCAGTTATTGTCCAAGACATGTGACGTTAATATTCAAATGGTCAAATGAGTGTGCTTTACCGAACTATCCTTATGCGAGGGTTAGACTAATTTTTTTATTAGGTGTCGTCCATCAAGTTTGTGAGAGATGATACTTTTAACAATAATAACTTTGAGTACACTTTTTATAAGAATAAAAATCGCACATTTTTAAAATAATATTTCGCACAGAATTTCTTGTATAACATAATAAATATGCCATGCATGATTCCTAGATCTCTTATTTTATAGATTTGACCATATTTAATTTCTGGGTTATCTCCTTTTATGCTTTTGATTCCCAGTTTTGTCATAATGCATTATGTGTTACAACCTTAATTACTAGCCTAATCTAATATCAATTTAATGAAGAATGAATTTTTTTTCTAATAAATATATTACATGTTATGAGGGTGGTGGGTACGTTAGTATTTCAATGCTTATAAAGTTATGACATGACCCTATACCCTTATAAAAGTTACGTTAGTGGTCATGAGTGTTAGATATGTAAAAACAGTAACTTTTAGTGGGAAAGTAGAATTAAAGGATGAAGATGATTGAGACATAGAACATAAAAACAAAACACAAATACACTGTGTAATAGGCTAAATGAACTACTTAGTGTTTACTCGGTTTCCATTTTAATTAATATGGTGTAATTTTATAAAGTATAATAAGCATCACATGTAATTTTAACCTACGTTAACTTTTTAACCTGAACGCGACTACTATTTGTATCCATGCCAAAAACATCAACCTTAATCTCTAGACACTTAAAATCATGTAATCCGAACTTAACAAATTTATCCATTTATATATATGCTAAATGACGTTGGCGGATAATAATCAAGTTGTGAACCAGGTTGTAAACAGTGGGTTAAACTTAACGAGTTGATGGGCCGACCTGTTCATACAACAAGTTAGCATGTCAACCCATTGAGCTAGAAGGGTTAACTCAACCAAATCACAACATGTTCTTAAATTAAGTTAGATATGACAACCTAAGAACTTGATTCTTTTTTTTTTATTTGTGTGGTGTGTTTAAGTACTGTAAGAAATGGTCATCCCTATTCTCTTCAATATGGTTAAAAGTTCAAGTTTAATGATAAATATTAGATGTAGCTAGGCCCAGAAATAAAATCGAATAGCGTGTGAGTTAACCGCTTAAAAGTGTGTGTGTGTATATATATTATGTATATAACTAGAAGGACCAAACATTATTCTAGATGATATCAACAAGTCTGGGTCTCACTTGCATCACTCCTCTTACAAACGTAGAACACACCGTCAACCTAAATTGGCTATATATATAATTCATCATCCAATTTCATTCATATCCTCACTTCTCTCTATATCTATCTATTCATCTATAATTATCTATTTCTATAATGGAAAGACACCCCATATAGCCATTGTACCAAGCCAGGTATGGGACACTTGATCCCTTTAGTTGAATTTGCCAAAAGACTCAACAACAACCACAACATCTCTTCAACTTTCATCATCCCAAATGATGGGCCTTTATCCATATCCCAAAGGGCTTTTCTTGATTCACTACCCAATGGCTTAAACCACATCATCCTTCCTCCGTTAACTTTGATGATCTACCACAAGACACCCAAATGGAAACCCGAATCAGCCTCATGGTTACGCGGTCTCTTGATTCGCTTCGCGAAGCGTTCAAGTCGTTAGTTGCGGAAACTAACATGGTGGCATGTTTATTGATCTTTTTGGCACTGATGCTTTTGATGTTGCTATTGAATTTGGTGTTCACCTTATTGTTCTTTCCATCAACTGCTATGGCTTTGTCTTTGTTTCTTTACTTGCCTAAGCTTGATCAAATGGTGTCATGTGAGTATAGGGAGTTACTTGAACCGGTTCGGATCCCTGGGTGCATACCGGTTCGCGGTCAGGACCTACTTGACCCGGTTCAGGATCGAAAGAATGATGCTACAAATGGGTGCTTCATAATGCAAAGAGGTATATGATGGCTGAGGGTATAGCGGTTAATAGCTTCAATGAGTTAGAGGGTGGGGCTTTGAAGGCTTTACTAGAGGATGAACCGGGCAAGCCACCGGTTTATCCAGTTGGACCGCTGATACAAACCAGTTCGAGTGGTGATGAGGTGGATGAGTCAGGGTGCTTAAGGTGGTTAGATGGTCAGCCATGTGGTTCTGTTTTGTACATATCTTTTGGGAGTGGTGGAACCTTGTCTTCTACTCAGCTTAATGAGTTAGCCATGGGTTTGGAGTTGAGTGAGCAAAGGTTCATATGGGTGGTTAGAAGCCCAAGTGATCAACCCAACGCGACTTACTTTAACTCACATGGTCATAAGGACCCTCTTGGTTTTTTACCAAAAGGGTTCTTGGAAAAAACCAAAGGTAACGGGTTTGTGGTTTCCTCTTGGGCCCCACAAGCCCAGATTCTAAGCCTAGTTCAACCGGAGGGTTCTTGACCCACTGTGGTTGGAACTCAATTCTTGAGACAATAGTCCATGGTGTGCCAGTGATCGCTTGGCCACTTTATGCAGAACAGAAGATGAATGCAGTATCTTTAACTGAGGGTATTAAGTGGCGGTTAAGGCCCACTGTAGATGAAAATGAATTGTGGGTCGTGTAGAGATCGCAAGGTCGTGAAGAGTTTATTAGAGGGAGAAGAAGGGAAAGCGATTAGGAGTCGAATCGGGATCTTAAAGATGCAGCTGCTAATGTTCTAAGTAAAGACGGGTGTTCTACAAAAACCTTAGACAAAT
>JACCIY010001496.1:0-41311 GCA_025506505.1 Flaveria sonorensis
CTTACAGGCTGGACCTCCCAGGAGAGTTAAATGGGATTCACCCTACCTTTCATGTTCGTATCTGCGAAAGTGTTTGGTCGATGATGAGATGGTTGTGCCTCTTGATGATATTGAAGTGGATGAAAAGTTGAATTATGTGGAGCAGCCGTTGCCATTTAAGATAGAAAAGCGAAAAAATTAAGAAACAAAGTTAAGCAAGCAAGTCAAGGTAATGGGAACACCAAAAGGGGTCGAATGCCACTTAGGAATCTGAGAAAGAAATGAGAGAGCAATACCCCGATCTTTTTAACGACTAGACAGGTTTCGAGGACGAAGCATAAAAAAGGGGGGAGACTTGTAACGCCCGGAATATTGAAGCGAGCAAATTAGTAATAATGGTTGAGTTCGAGTTATGTATAAAAAAAGGAAAGAAAATGATTGTGGGCCAAATTACCTATGGGCTTAGGGCTTGATGGGTATAAGGGTCTAACCACCCATTAAACACCCATAATCATCCACATTCTTCATTTCTTGCAAACCAAGCAACTACCAACTTAAAGAGAGAAGTAGTGAGAAAGTGAAGAACTTGAAGATTGGAGTTTTGTTGATTGAATGATTGATGATCTGGTGTTTGAGCATCAAATCAACAAGAAAGAGCAAGAAATTTAGGTAAGAATCACCATCTAAACATCTCTGTAGATTGGGTTTGATTCTTGAGTTTTGGGGTTTTAGGGTTTTGAGAAAGATTTAAATTAAGATCATTTTTACGTATGAAATGGTGTAAAAAGCTTAGATCTAGCCTTAGAAATGATAAACTAAAGGTTGGACGTAAAAAGTATGATTTTGTTGAAAAATAAAGATTTTTGATGAAAAAAAAAAGCTGAAACCTCGTTCAACGCAACTGTAGTTTCATCGTGCGAACTGTCTGAGAAACTGCGAAGAAACTGCATGCGAAACTAGCTACGAAACATAGTTCGCTGGTAAACTCCAACGAAAGTTGGGTAGAGATCTCGCAAAATGCGTGAGAAACTGCATGCGAAAGCGTGTGAGAAACTGCTGCGAAACTGCGTGAGAAATTGCATGCGAACTGTGTGCGAAACTAGCTGCGAAACTAGCTGTATTTCATAGAAAATGATGGATTGTTGTGGTAATTCCATGTAGATTGTGTGACTTATTTGTTGACGTGAATTCCTCTTAGACTGATAGCAATCTCTCATCAGGTGAGTTCTAGATCCCCTATTTCGTACATGTTGTAAACGTTTTGGGGCTATATGCATACTAAATGACCAGTTCTTTTAAAGCAAAGTTTTATGCACTATCTTATATAGGAAATAGGGTTTTTCAGTGAATTCATATCATGCTTTCCTTATGTGATGACCTTGGTAATGATGATATGTCTTGTAATATGCTATGTTATATTATGTATAACCTAAAGATGAAAGTGAAACCTAAAGAAATGTTATTGGGCCCATATCGTGTACCTTTGTAAAGTAAAGTCTTGCAAGCAAATGACAGAAGGGGGTTGTATTTGTTGTGCCTTCATGACCGAGGCCTGGATTGGCATGTCAGAAGTAAAGACCCAGATAGGCAGGTCAGTAAGGCCTGGATTCGCATGAAAAGGGTCTATATAGGTATGACCATAAGGCCTGGATTGGCATGTCGTAAGTCCTGTGTTCATCATAGGCACCGATAGTGACTGGGAAATTAAGGATAAAAAGGAGTAGTAAAAGTAAAAAGCGAAAGCCTTAGTGATAAATTATTGATAAAGTGACAGTCTTGTGTATAGTAAATGTTTGTTCATGTGATGACTATTTAGAATGATAAAGTTAACATACCTCACTAAATGATTTTCTGATAAAGTAAACCTAGAATTCACTTAACGAAGCTGACTTTGTATGCATATAGTTGATTGGTGAGCTGCTGGACTTAAGTGACTATGGGCATGGATTCTAGAAGCTACTTGGCATCTGAAGGCTGGCATCCCTAATTAAAAAGATCATTAAGAAGACCTTTTTAAAGACTATTTGATGTTTTAAAGATAACGTTAATATTTTATTAAAATTATGTCGTAATGTGTTGAGACTTAAGTGATTTTCCACTGCAAATGTTTATTTAAATGAATGTTTTAAATCTATGTTTGCTGTGAATGACCAACTGTGAGGTTTTCTGGGATCAGGGCCTTACAATTCGTCTAGATGAATGAAAGATAATAATGAAAGTTCGAAATGTACGAAATGAACGAAACGAATGATAATAAATGAATATGATGATATGTATGTAATGATAAATGATCACGCACAAAATATAAAGGTTTTGAAATGTATGAAAAGTATTTTATTATTAAACTAGAACTCACTCAGCGTTGCTGACTTTTGTATGCATAATAGTGGTATGTAATGATTGATGCTGAGGAGATGCAGGCATGGACGTGGGAGCTACTAGAATAGTTCAAGTCTGGCATCTTATTTTGGGGAATCTAATTGTATTGACACATTTTGAACTGTAATTTGAATGATTTGATACTCGACACGAGTTTTAATTATTAATGAAAAGTTTAAATTCAGCTTCAAATGATGTATTTTAAATGTTTACGCTAATGAATGACCAAACTGTAAGCGTTCCGGAAACAGGGTCTTACATATGTCCAATATAGCTTATTGTGTCAAATATTAGGCCATTATGTCAAATATCTTTTTATCATTTTTTATATATATTATAAACTGTGTTTACGTTTTAGATCATTCGTATTTATTTTTGTCATTCTTATATATTATATAAAATTATTACATCTTATCATTTATTTTACGATTAAAAGTACATAATAATATTATTTCATCAATGTGTTATTCAAAACCTACAGTGTTCAAGAAAGCAAAATACGAGCAGAGAAAACACAACAAGACATTATATTATTGTGTATTACATTTATATCATTTATGTTATTTTGTTATTATATTTAACGTATTAGATTAATTAGTTGTTATTTTATTATTCTGTTTTACAAGTAGAAGACACAACATTGTTATTCACCATTATGTTATATAGAATTCATCTTTAGAAAAACATAATAACTAATAAAAAAACACGATGAAAAACAAAAGGACATTTGCACTAAAGACACGATGACGAGCAGAAATCATATAAGCTGAGAAAACTATATTTTTTTCTTATATTATTGGATCGGTGTTAAGGATTAACAAGATTTTTTATTTGATCAGTAGTTAACAAATAGGAATCTAAGTTAACTACTTACTAATAACATAAAAACTTGAGTAAAGATATAATGCACAAATTGCTCTTTCAAATTATTCACTTGATGGTATAAAAGAGTTATAATCAGCAGATAAACATGTGGTTTAACAATTATCTCTACATATACAAGTACGAGGGTTTTTATACTATGAAATCTAAACAATAATAATAAACTATTCTATGTTCAGAATGTATAGCAAGACAGACAATGATACATCAGAGTTAGGCAGCTTCAGTACTATGTTACGTTCAAAAGGCTGATCACAGCAGCGTCGGTACAGACAGTTTTAACATATGATGACGGCAACCATTCGAAACCCTTCCTTTTGACATGTTTTAACAAACTCGTTTTTTGTCCCACTGATTAAAACTCCTAGATCCTTCACTACCCAAAACCACCCATATTACATGTATTAAGGACTTCAACTTAATCACGGGTCAAATATCATTAGTTTAAACTTTTATTGTACGTTGGTCAAATTTATTTAGAGTAATTACACTTTTTGTCCTTTAGGTTTGTTGTAAATTTCAGGAAGGAACG
The DNA here is from genome assembly GCA_025506505.1 of Flaveria sonorensis. Lineage (NCBI taxonomy): Eukaryota > Viridiplantae > Streptophyta > Magnoliopsida > Asterales > Asteraceae > Flaveria > Flaveria sonorensis. The sequence goes on from JACCIY010001496.1 coordinate 3,773, forward strand.
TCTTTAAACTAAAGAAATTACAGTAAACATCCTTTATGTTTTAAAAAGTTTGCACTTTTCATCCTATCCTCTAAAGGCGTTAAATTTGGTCGTTAAGTCAAGTCACGTGCCTTGCATATGAGGGTAGGTTGGTCTTTTTACCCTAATAATAGAAAAACAGAATATTAAAACCCACCCCACACTACCCCACCCCACACCTCTCTTTTTCTCTCTACCCCCTCTCTTTTATCTCTCTATCTTCACACACATGAATACCACCACCACCCCTCCACCGCCACCACCACCACCACCCACCCCACCGCCACTGCCACCACCCGCCCACAGCCATATCGCCACCATATTACCGTCCGAACATTAATGATCTTGAATATTTAAGCTGAGCTTAAAAAGACTTGAGCGGGACTGTACTCAACCACAAATATACCACCAAACCTAATAATTCCGCCTTAAATCTCATTTGCTCATAATCCCCCTCCGTAGATCACCACCACCGCACCGTTATGAGATCCATCACAGCGGCCTATCTCACCCTGCGACGGCGGAGCGCTGTAGCTGAAATCACCTCCAGCGGGCTGCGAATGCCCTTTATCCCCCCCCATAAACTCCATAGAAGGCGCTTGTTTGTCGCTATCAACGTTAACTCGTCTTTACCAGATTCATCTGAACCTCTTTCGCGCAGATCGCCACTATGGCTCCAACGGAGACCGCCTGAGCACCATCGTTGTCACCGATCTCCGCCGGTGGACCATTGCCGCCGGGTCAACAGTTTGGTCTTCGAACGAATGAGTAGGATCTGAGCTTTGACATTGACGGATTATAGTTGCCTTCTACGGAGTGGTTAGCGTCGGTGGCTTGCGGTGTGGTTGCTCGTCGGAGCTTCTGTTGATAGAGAGAGAAAGAGAGAGAGAGGGGGTAGAGAGAGAAGAGAGGTATGGGGGTAGGGGTGGGTGGGTGGGTTTTAATATTCTGTTTTCTATTGTTATAGTAAAAAGACCAAACTACCCTCATGTGCAAGGCACGTGACTTGACTTAACGACCAAATTTAACGCCCGTTAGAGGATAGAATGAAAAGTGCAAACTTTTTAAAACATAAAGGATGTTTACTGTAATTTATTTAGTTTAAAGACGATTCCTGAAATTTACAACAAACTAAAGGACGAAAAGTGTAATTTACTCATTTATTTATTTGTCAATTCAAAGTGTATCATTTTGTTGGTAGTTCCACAAAGACGCTAATGGCTAGACAACCCACATGCAAGTATGAAAGGATGATTATGTGTATTTTGCAAGTGCATACACTTGAATAATTCAAGAATTATTAACTAACGAATGTGCTTACAACGGTCTTGAAATTTCAATTAAGCAATGCATTCAATCAGCATTCTCCGTTTTGAAATTTGTTATGTGCAACTCGAATAGTGTTTTAATGTGTAGCTTAAAGTTGATTAATTATGTAGAGCCTAAAAAAGAAACTAACGTGCAATTAAATGTAATCATTGTAGCCTAAAAAATATAAATATGTGCAGATTATATGTAGCCTATCTATGGATCGCATGATAAAGCTTTATTCAGGGGAAATATAGTACACCTTTAGTATTATAAGCGAAGAACAGGTGGAGCAACAAACTAATTTAAATGATCAAGTTGAATTCAATTGGTGAATGCAGCCTAACGATATGCAATAGAGGATTTGAGGAAATCAAACTTACTACCTAAGCAGTATTAGAATAGCTATGTTATTGGAATGGATATATTTATTACTAGGTTAGTACCCCGTGTATTACACGGTTTAAATAATTAAATATTAAACAATTAGTAATGAAAATTATTAATTGTAAAATGATATTTAGTAATATGATATAATTGAAATTACGTATGAGTAACGACTATAAATAATAAAACAAAAATATTATTTTCTTTGAACTTTTGTTTTAAATTTTTTTTATCTAAAAAAATTTAAAAAATTCGTTCTAAATCAAAACGTTTAAAATAATGTCATTTGTTAAAATTTCTTATTATAACTTTGATTTTAATTTTTTATGGTTCATAAAAAAATTTATTGCTAAAAACATTGATTTTAAATATTTTGTATTTTTTAAAAAATTTGATATTTTAAAAAAAATTTATGTTAAACAAAAGATTGTTTCTTTAGAAATTACATTTATAAAAGAACTTTTTCCTAATTTATTTAAAACTATTTAATCTTAAAAAGAATTAAATAATATAATTAGTAGTTAATGTAAATATTTAATATGAAAGAGAAGCGAAAAATTAAACTTAAGAGGTTTAATATTATGACAAATGACAACTCAAAATCTTGTTTTATTAAATAAATAGATTTAGATAAAGATGGTAGTTAGAAAAGTCAAATAATTTTCATATATTGAGAAGATTATGATAGGCATAGTTGGTTATATATTTCTTATCATTTATTGTTTTGAGGCTTAAGAAATTAATATACCATAAACACTTTTATGATACCAGAGCCTAAAAACTCTTGAACCCTCTTCTTCTCTTGTCGACTTGATCGCCATGGCCGAAACCCATACCTTTCCGCCATCTAAACCATCGGATACGTCTGATGCAAAGCTTCTCCACCCGGTTTACTCAGTAGCCAATATACAAAATATGATCCGCGTTCTTGAAGAGTTTAACCTATTCGATATGGGTTAAACTCTTCAAGTTGCATGCACGAAGTTACGATGTTTTGTCTCATATTGATGGCTCCATACCACCAGAGAAGAAGGACGCGACATATGAATCGTGGTCGAAAATAGATGCCGTTGTACTTCATGGATCTATGGTTCCTTATTTGACGAATTAATGACGAGAGTTCTTGACACGGATGTCACAACACAAGCATGGGATTGAATCCATGAGATTTTTCTCAATAACAAATCCTCACGAGCCGTCACTTTGGAGCATGAGTTCATTACACTCACCCTTGTCGCGTGCTCATCTATGGATGAGTATTTTCAAAAGTTGAAAGATTTAGCCGAACAACTTGGAGATGTGGATCACCCAGTACGTGACTTAAGGCTTGTTCTTCAACTCGTTCATGGATTACCACTGGAATACGATACGATGGCTTCTTTTATCAACAAATCCCAGACTTTTTGGGACAATGCTCGAAGTATGATTCAATTGGAACAACATCGCCAATCATCACAACAAAACCCGACCTATATGTGGGGGAGAAAAAAATAAATTTTTTTTTAACCAATTCAAAACCCGATAGGGTATTGCTCAAAAACTGGTTAGAACCTGACCCAAACCATCGGGTTCTACAACGGTTCCTCCCCTGCTTATTTTAAATTGGTTTTTTCTAGTCGTTACTAACCATAATATTACTATTTTTTGACCATCTTATGTGTTTTTTTACTATCCCACTTAAATTAGTATAAACTAGATTTAGCCTCCGCGCTTCGCGAGGGACCATCACTCACTATTGACACGAAACAACGTTCGTTATTATTTGTTATGGTATCCTACCGTTTAAGTGTTGTTTGTTATACCACAAAATCATTATGTGTTAGAAGTTTAATACAAATACAATCACACATTGTTACTTACGCATTTAATAATAAACTTTTAAAAAATAAAAATTTAAAGAACGAAAAATAATTGGCATCTTTTAATATTTTCAATTAAACAAAAAATATGATTCTATTCTTATCATTTTTCCTACACAAATGCAGTTTCAATTCACGTGCTAACAATAGCAAATTAATAAAAAAGAAACACCATGACCCTGCATTTCTTACCCCACACAACCTTCACATATGAAATTGCTATTGGATTCAACCTATTATGCATCACCAATCTTTCAGAAAAGAACTAGTGTTGAGAAGGGATAGAATGCAAATTTGGGAAAATAATGTGGCCAAAATATAAGACAAACAACTATATTATTCATTTCCCTTCTAAAAGTGTTTATGGCATCAATAGGGATGATCGTTATTATTAATAACCAAAGGCCCTATATATAGGGCAAAGATACAAAGAGATATTCCACCACTAAATATGGAAGAGATAAGGAGATATACCTAATTCAAATACAAGATATGCAAAAATAAGTTACATAAATAATAATGAACATATATCTCTAATACTCCCCCACAGTTGGAGCGTGAGGAGGGCAAACGCTCAAACTGTCCCGAAAGTCACAAAAAATTTGTCGTGGTAACCCCTTGGTAAAGATGTCGGCATATTGCGAGGATGAGGGAACATGTAGCACACGTATGTGACCTAGTTGCACCTTCTCCCGAACAAAATGAATATCAATTTCTACATGTTTGGTCCATTGGTGTTGAACTGGATTTTGTGACAAGTAGACGGCAGACACATTATCACAATAAACTATGGTTGCCCGATGGATTGGAGCGTTCAACTCAAACAGAAGATTTCGTAAGCACGTGGTATCGGCAACCGCATTTGCAACCCCTGTATTCCGCCTCGGCGCTGGAGCGAGAGACAGTCGGTTGGCGTTTAGATGACCATGACACAATATTGTGTCCCAAAACACACAATAGCCGGATGTTGACCGTCACGAATCAGGACACCCGTCCCAGTCGGCGTCTGAATAGGCTGTGAGAGACGTGGATGCCGAGGGAACAATTTGTAGCCCATAATGAAGTGTTCTGGCAAGATAACGAAAGATTCGTTTCATGAATAGAAAATGTGGCTCGCGGGGGGCATGCATAAAAAGGCATACCTGCTGAGCTGCATACGTGATGTCCGGTCTCGTGAAGGTAAGATATTGTAGTGCTCCGGTAAGAGTACGATATAAGGAACCATTAGGAAATAGATTACCGGCAGTGGCACTTAGTTTGGTAGATGTGTCCATAGGGGTAGCGCACGGCTTGCAAGTGCTCATACCGGCACGCTTCAAGATGTCTCGGGGATAGCTCTCTTGAGATAGAAACAGACCATTCTTATCTCGGGTGACCGTTATACCTAGAAAGTGATGTAATGCTCCAAGGTCAGTCATGGCAAATTCTTGAGACAGGGTGTGAATAATATGGTGAAAAAAAGTCTTGTTGGAAGCAGTAAGAACTATATCATCGACATAGAGTAACAAGAACGCCTGTGTATCTTCGTTGGAATAGATAAATAAGGATGAATCACACTTGCTACTTTGAAAACCTTGTGAATGAATGAATGTGGAGAACCGGTGGTACCAAGCTCGAGGTGCCTGCTTAAGGCCATAAAGGGACTTTTTGAGTCGGCAGACAAGAGACGGTGCCTGTGGATCGACGAATCCCGACGGTTGATGCATATAGACTGTCTCGTGAAGATTGCCATGGAGGCATTCTTTACGTCTAACTGGTGTATAGGCCATGCACGGGAGACGGCCAGGCTCAACATGGTGCGCATGGTGGCCGGTTTGACTACTGGACTGAAGGTGTCATGACAGTCGATTCCCACAGTTTGTGATTTTCCATTGACAACCAACCTCGCCTTGTAGCGATCTAAACACCCATCCGATTTGAACTTGTGTTGAAAAAGCCATATGCAACGGATGACCAGATGGTCATGAGGTTTGGGAACTAGTTCCCATGTTCCATTCTCCTGCAGAGCAATAAATTCATTTTCCATGGCACGCTTCCAATTTGGATCCGATAAGGCATGTGTGTACGATTTTGGGATAGGTGAGATGGCAGGGGTTGTCGTGGTGTGTAGGTTAAGGCGGGTGATTGGTTTTTTGATTCCAACAAGTGCTCGGGTAGTCATGGGGTGCACGGATGTGGATGGTGGAGGGGAGGTGGGGTGGGTGGTCGAAGGTGAGGTTTGGGATAAGTGTTCGGGTGGGTGTGTGTTACCGGGTGGGGTGGGTGGTTGTTGTTGTTGGCTATTAGGGGTGGGCGAAGGGGGGTTTGTGGTGGTGGTTGAGGTAGGTGATAGGTGTTCGGGTGGTTGTGTGTTATCAGGAGTGGACATGGTGGTTTGCGTGTCCGGGGGGATGTGTGTAGAGGGGAAGGTGTGGTGGGGGGGGGGAATGATGGTGGAAATATGTGTTGAGTGATTGGTGAAGGATCCTCAAGAAAGGAGTAGGAATGGGAGGCTGTGGAGAGGTGATAAGGGAACGCATGTTCGTCAAAGACGACATGATGAGAGTGGAAGTGTTAGGGTCGAGACACCGGTAGCCCTGAAAGTTTTAGGGATAGCCGAGGAAAATGCACCGGATGGAGCGAGGATGAAGTTTGTGGGGCTGAGTGGCGGAGGTGTTTGGATAACACGCATATCTGAACACACGAAGATGGTCATAAGTTGGGTGTCGAAGATAGAGGGAAAAGGTGGGAGTGGAAAAATTGAGACGTTTGGTGGGTAAAATATTATGAAGATAAACAGCGGTATGCAATGCTTCAACCCAAAACATAGGGGGTAGATTTGCATGGTTTAGGAGTGTGCGAACGATGTCATTCAGGCGTCGAATCATTCGCGGCACGACCATTTTGTTGTGAGATTTTTGGGCAAGAAAACCAAAACACTAAACCGTTTGTTTGAGCAAAGGATTTGAAATCATGATTATCAAATTCTCCTCCTAAATAGCATTGAAAGGTTTTTATTTTTCGATTAAATTGGGTATGAATTAGGCGGTAAAATTTTGAAAAATTGGTAAACATTTCCGATTTGAACTTTAGTGGGTAAATCCTTACATAGTGAGTGTAATTGTCAATTAAGACCATATAGTATTTGTACCCGGATTTGCTCACAATTGGGGATGTCCATAAATCACAATGAATTAAATCAAACAGGCATATGTTATAGAATGTGAATCATAAAAAGGCAAACGTTTATGTTTAGATACTTGACATGAATGACATAAAGTAGAAACCGTAGTTTTATGACAAGGAATTGAAAAACAAGAATGAAGTAAATTCATTAATGACTCTCCGGGATGTCCAAGTCGGTTGTGCCATTGATCACTTGAGGAGATGAAGGTGGATTGAGTTGGTGGGTTGAACGGGTAAAGGTCGCCCGTACTATTGTGGCGGGACAGAATGGCTCCACTCTTGAGGTCCATCATAGAAAAAGCATAAGGGTCAAACTCAACGGATGTATTATTATCGACGGTGAATTTACATACAGAAAGTAAGTTTTTAATAATGGCGGGTGAATATAAAATATTATGGAGTTGGTAGGTATGGTTTGGGGTTTTGTGAATGGTATTACCAGATCCATATATTGGTAAAGGAGCGCCATTGCCAACGAATATATTAGAAACAGGAGAGGGGACAAAGGAGTAGTAATTTTACCTCTATCGGATGTGAGGTGAGTAGAAGTGCCGGTGTCCATATACCATGATGGATCACTATTATTAAGGTGAACATGTTGCATGGCCTGGCTGAGATCCTATAGGCTAAACGCATTGTAGCCTGCAAAAGAAGCATTAGAACCAAAATCAGAAACTGGGCTCATGGTGGCCTGTTAGGCCACGACATGAGCCGCTGGTGGGGGTGCTGGGCCTGAAGGGCCTGGAGTGTTTGGATTCCAACGATAGACAGCAGTGGGGTGCTGTGTAGGTGGGGCTGTCGGGTAAGGGGCTGGAGGCGGTGTCCAGGACTGTTGCCATTGAGGCGGTCCAGACCAGTGCGACGTCCATGATGGGTGGTTGTAGGAATTTTGACTTCGTCCACGGCCTCATTGATTCCGACCGTGACCCCATCCTCATCCCCGGTAACCGGGTTGATATGTTTGCATGAGTGGAGGTTGGGGTGTCGGGGCAGGTGGTGGTTGTGGCCCGGGTCCTAGTGCGGCAAGAATCGTATGAGACTGTTGTTTACGCGCTGTTTAGCGGTGTACTTCGAGTTGTAACATGCTGCGTGCGGTATCCCAGGTTGTAGCACTTTGGTTTATGAAACTTGCTACCGTGTCGAACTCAAAGGGCAAGCCTCGTACCAATTGCAAGACGAGTCGTGAGTCAGAGACTGGGTTATCTACATCTCCAAGTTGATCTGCAAGATCTTTTAGACGTTGACAATAGTCATCCATGGACGAGTAGGCGCCTAAAGTCAAATTGCAAAACTCGTTTTCAAGAGCTGCTGCCCTTGAAGATTTGTTGCTAAGAAAAATCTTTTGGATCTTCAACCAAGCCGATCGTGCCGTGGCATTATTTTCCAAGACACGAACTAGAAGATCATCTGAAAGGGTGCTATAAATCCATTGTAGAACCAGGGCGTCAATCTCTTTCCATTGTACGTAATTCTCGTTGTTTTCTTCGGGTGGCTCGAAGTCGTCGATGTGATCTAACACTTTGTATGCGGTTGCATGGAGTTTGAAAAGCTTTGTCCATGATGAATATGTAACTTTGGATCCATCTAGGACACGTATTTTGGTTTGAATATTGGACACCGAATAGGCGGGATGCAAGGCCGTAGCCTTGACCTCGCCGGAAGTGGACTCCGCCTTCTCCGCCTTCTTCTCTTCGGCCATCTCTTTTATCGTCGGCAACGGTTTTCGAACGGTGGCTCTGATACCATAAAAGTGTTTATGGCATCAATAGGGTTGATCGTTATTATTGATAACCGAAGGCCCTATATATGGGGCAAAGATACAAAAGGATATTCCACCACTAAATATGGAAGAGATAAGGAGATATATCTAATTCAAATACAAGATATGCATGAATAAGTTACATAAATAATAATGAACATATATCTCTAATACCTTTAACTTTTAATTATACACATTGTTACTTACGCATTTAATATTAAACTTTTAAAATTACAACTTTTTAAGGAGAAAAAAAATAATTGATGTCTTTTAATAACACAAATTCAGTTTCGGTTCACGTGCTAAAAATAAAAAAGGAACACCATGACCTTGTATTACTTATCCCACACAACCTTCACATGTGAAGTTGTTATTGGATTCAACTTATTATACTTCACCAACCTATCAGAAAAAAATTACACTGTTGAGAGGGGAAATAATGCAAATTCAAAAAAATATTGTGGCCAAAATACAAAGACAAACAACTATATTATTCATTTCCCTTCATATTCAATTATAGAGTAATTGTAACTAAGATGAATAGTGACTTCTCATCTTATATGCATAGAGTACAACTTATTACTACTCATATATTTATGAGGCCTTCTTTTCATTTATTTTACAAGAAAGGTTCAAATACAAATGGATTTAAAACTAAAAAGTGTAATAAGTAATCTCAACCATTTATTTTATTAATCAATGGTTGAGATCAATTTGTAAAAAAAACTTTGTTAGATGGATATTTTAGGAATAACTAATTTTGTTCACTTTTTACAAGTTCTTCTAATTTTTTTAAACGTTCATAACTTTTTGGTACGATATTAACTTTTTTATAAATATTACACCATAAAACGAGTGTTTTTTATCTTTAAAACAAGTACAATATTGTTATATAAAATTTTAATAATTTTTGTTACTTATTGTGTTATTCTAATTTCTAAATACTGTTTTGTTTTTCTAAAATAATGAATTTTAGAAAAAGCATAATAATGAAATAATATTGTTGTGTATCTCTAATATGTAAAACACAATAGTAAATTAACAACTAATTAATTAATACATTAAAAACAATGACAAAATAACACAATGTCTCATTGTGTTTTTTGATCGTCATTGTGTAGTTTTGAACACTATGAGTTTTGAAAAATACATTGATTAGATAACATTATTGTGTACTTCTTATTATAGAATATAATAATAGATAACAACAAGTTTATATAATGTATAAAAAATAATGACAATAATAATACAAAATAACACAATGATAAATTCGAATTAATATATGATGTAAAATATTTGATACAATGAATGTATATGACACAATAAGCTGATGTATTTGATATAATAACCAAAATGCTTTTATCTTTAAAACAATAGAAGGACAAGTGTCAAACTCACAATCCTTCTTAAACTTTTTAGATTAAATACCCTTTCTATAATATCACACCCTCAAAATCTATCGGCGGGGTTCTATTGCAAGGCGCGTGACAAACCAAGATCTCAGACACAGTCATATTTTGATACTATATGCGATTTAAAATAAGCGTTCGTCCATAACTCAGAGTAAAACCTAGTTTTCAATGTAATCAATGCTGAAGCGTAAACGTTTGTAAATCCATAAGTAATAAATGCGCAAAAAAAGTGCCCAATGAAAAGTAGTAAATGTAAATGAGCTTGCTTTCAAATGATAAAGATGATCTCGGATATGCAACCATAGCCTTAGGCATGCCAGCGACCTGAGAAGACATGCTAAAGTGTGTTAACACAAGGTTGGTGAGTTCACATGTGTAAATCAATAAATATGTTTGAGCGTTTACTTGGTAAAAGTAAACAAAGGTATACCATAGGTAGCTAGCATATATATTGAGTTACTTAGCGTTTCGAACTGAAGCTGATTGTTTGTGAGTTGTTTTGCCTTCTGCCATGTCTTATAATAGAACAATGGCAAGTGTCTAGATCAGTTAAACACTCCATTGACCTCCAGTCGAGTTAGCGCGACTAACACGGGTGAGGTTTGTCAAACCCAGTAGTACTACTCAAAATTACCTCGCTAGTTGATATTAACGGTTCAGTGTGCAAAGATTTGCGTGATAATGTTTGCACTATAGTAACAACATGATATACCAATAATACTAAAACCAGATAAATAGAAATAGTTTGCATTCTTCTCCCCAAAAAGAAAAGTGCAGGACCGAGGCAAGGAGGTCAATGCAATAGTTTCATAACGTTTGGAGAGAGTTACCACACTTAGCAGATCAAATAGGGAATCGCTTTAATGGTAAAACAAAAACACAAGTAAAAGATCAGATCAACAATAATAAGGTTTTCAAGAATGTTGTATATTGCTCTCAAGTTTCTTTTACAAAGTGTTACAAAGCTTAATCAAATGACAAGTACTTGAGACACTTTATACTACATCCTACAGCCGGACATACTTTGAAGGCCAGCTGGAAACACTAATCTAGACAACAACATCAATGTAGAGTCAAAAGGTAGATTGCATTTTGACTGGTGCCTATGACATGCCATAAAGGATAAAAGTACAAGAGTGGAAAGTTATAGACTCTAAGACCATGTTATACAGTTGACAAAAGTATGGATGTTTCACCAACTTGTATAAGTTGGTGAGTTTTCAGAAATGACAATGGAAAATGGTTCAACTTTTGTCAAAAGTAAGTCAGAGAAAGCATGTCTTCTCTGTCTTCGGAAGAAATTAGTCCTTTGGCTTCGGAAGAATTGGTCTTTTGGCTTTGGAAGATTTGATACTTAGTGTAATTCATTGAGTTATATCAAATCTTCTGAAGTAACTTCCTTGTACTTTACATGTGCATGCTGAGAGCTCTTTGGTTGTATCAGTCTTTAAGTGTAATCCTTACGAACTACCCTAGGCTGATGCTACCAAAACTAAAGGAGAACTTTGAATCTTGATCTTCATCTGTTGACAGTTCTTATCAGAATCAAAACCAGTCCCTTCATAATTAGTTGGTTAGGATTCCTTAGACTTTCAAAGTACCTTCTCATGTCATAGAGATCATGCAAAGGGAGGTCAAGTATGTTTTGCCAGAAGTACACATCTTGACCCATTTGATCTCTAGTGACATACCATCAATTTGGGTTGGTAGCAAATGCCCAAGACAGGATGGGTCTCTCAGCAACAAGAGGCTCTACTTAAATAGGAATTGAATGAGCAGCCTCTTTTTGATCACTCATCCTAAGGTGTAGAGGTGGATGACTTGGACTTCTTCTTCTTCTTCTTCTTCTTATCCCTTATAATGGCCATCCTTTTCCTCTTTCTTTATTTTAACTAAGGAGGTTGGTCTTGAGTACCAAATGGTTCTTGTTTTTCCTCCTCAGTTGGGTCCTTTTCCTTCATAGGTTCAAAAGGAGATGGATCAGGACCCTGCTGTGGGTCAGAAGATGAAGATGGCTGAGATGCAGCACTTGGTCCAGGTTGTGTTGTCTCTTGTGGTTCAATCTTGACCTCAGCTTCAGGTGCAGCCTGACTTGTGAAGAATGAAAGTCTACTAGCTCACCCCTTTTGATCTTCTGCTTGATCACTCTAATGTGCTCATCCATGATGGGTAGAGACATTAGACCAAGTCTCCTTCTGGAGAACCCATACAACTTCAAGAAGCTCGCCATCTTTAGTCTATCAGCATACTTCTTCTGATTGTCTTGGATGGTGGCTCTTAACATTATGGCATCTTCCCTTATCTTCCTCTTAGCAACTTTTTGTTATTTAAACACTTCTTACTCAAGTTTTTGGAGGTACTAAAACTCTATATACTCATAGGACAAGGGAAGTAGGTCTGTTGCCTGATAGTGGCCTACGACACTCAGGTAGGTTATCATGTTTTGTCTATCTTGTTCTCTACCAACTTGAGTTTCTTGTTCAGTGGCCACAGCCTCTGCCTCAGGGCTTTCTTGAACTGGAGAGAGGGTAGGAGCTTTGTATAGTCTTTTTCTTCTTCTTTCTTCTTTGATCTTGAGGAGCAATTCTGCAACCTCAGCTTCCTTCCTCTCTTTTGACACTTTAGTGTCAGCCAGTTCATTGAGTTTCTCCAAGGGTATAGAGATGATTTCATCAATGTTATAGTTCCTAGACCCCTAGTTGAATCTGGCTACCCTTAACTCATCCTCCTGAGTGTTAGGCCTGGGGGCAGCCCTGATTGTAGCTTTCATGAAGTTTGGGTCTTTCTTGTTTTCTCTTCCTTTGCCTTCCTCTTCCTCTCTCTTGTCTCCTCCTAAATCTTCTTAGAGGTCATTTTCCTCTTCCCTTTGTCAGTCATTGGCCTGTATGACTCAGGGTAGAGAGAGCTTTGGCCTTCATTGCTTGGTGTAGAACTTGAGCTCTGGCCAAAGAGAGGTTGTGAGACACCTTCACTAGCTGGTGTCTCACTGAGGGTACTGGGTGCTGAAGCAGCTTCTGTCTCAAGGTTCACAGACTTAACTACTGGGCCTTCAACCAAGATTTCCCCTTCGAAGCTAATCTTAGGGTCTACTTATCTAGTTGACCAACAGTCTTGCCTGCTAGCCTTTGTATATATAATTTGGATCTTTTCTTGAACTCTTAAAGAACCTTTTCTTGAATTCTCTTAGCTAACCTTTCAACTTGTCTAGTTTGACTTGGATTGGAAAGTGGTAGATCAACTAGAGAGAAGCTCTCATAGTATCTCAGAGTTTGAAAGTTAAAGACTTCTTGTTGCCTTTAAGATCTAGAGAGTACCAAGGCTCTTCTATCAGCATCATACCTCCATCCTATTATTGGATTTTCAACAGGGTAGGATGGGGTAGACATAGCCCTTGGTATATCTTCCTCATATAGGCTTTGAATTAGGGCTTCCATATCAATGTGGGCCTGAGGAGGTTGTTAAGCCTGGACAACTACAAGTAAGGGTGGTGAGTTCTCTATGATCATACTTTGGGTAGAACTCCTAGGTTTTGTGATTGTAGGTAGGACCTTCTCCCCCTTTTTGGTAGTATCACCCTCTTGTACAAGGGAGCTAAGGGTTAGGTCCACCACATCCATAGGTTCTTATGGACCTAGTTGAGTTTGCCTGGCAGGTCTCTCAGCTAACTTGCCTTTAAGATTGGTGATCTCAAGTTGCTGGTCACTAACCTGCCTTTGCAAGGTAACCACCTGAGATTCTAGGTGACTTACCTTTGAAACTAAATAGGTGCAGATGTCAGATAGTTTTGGCACCTTTAATTAGATAGAGAGTGGATTATCATATGGAGGAGGTACTTCAACTGAGAGAAAACCTTACCCTTCTTGAAAGTTCTAGATGTAAAGTCCCCTTCATAGCCCATCTACCGGAATGAGTTGTTTATAGCAAATTTAGGGTTAGAAAACTCGACTTCTTCATCATCTAGCCTTATATGAGTGTTGATTATGGCTGGAGTGATGAAAATTGTCCTCCCCTACACTATGGCAGACAATGCCTTCTCACCGTCCAAGATGACTTCTTGGCAAGTTCTCCTGAACTCTAGGAGTTGTTTTTCATACAGTGGAGGGTTGATTGTGAGTACGGTGAGATAGTGTGATCGAGATAAGAAGTGGCAAACATCTGAAAAACATGAATCTTTCTCAGATGACAACAGAACAACTTAATTATGTTGCCTGTGTAAGTGCATGGAGAAATATGGTTGGTTTCGGGGTTCAGGGTTGGCCATTTTAGAAAGCTTCTGTGTGAAGAAAGCGAAGAGCAAAGGCAGTTTGTGGATGAATTTAGGGTTTGAACTTTTGTAGATGAAGAGGAAGGTGAAAGAGGGGGAGCCATTGTACAAATATTTATATGGTAAGGATTTGAGAGAAAGTTAATGCAAAAGGATAAATTTTAAAATCCGCATGTCGGTCCCACCTCTGAAAAAGTGCCCAAAAAGGTAATGTTCTTGGAAGTCTAAATCTTGCGAAGTTAATTTGTCTTCGGAAGTTTTGAGAAAAACTTCTGAAGCCAATTTGGCTTCAGAAGATATTCCTTAGCTTTACAAGACTTTGCTTCGGAAGAAAAATACTTAGAGTATTTTACTTCTTAGACAAGTTTTGCTTCGGAATATATCAAATATCAAAAATTTTATTCAAAGTGAGAATAAAGCTTCCTAGACTTAATTGCTTTCGAAATAAAATTGTCCTTAAAAACATATAAGTACTTAGAAGCATGTTTAAGCTTCAGAAGATATATGAGAATTTCTTTCGAAGGTAAATTTCTCAAAAGTAGTTATTAGTTTTGAAGACATATTTTTCTTTCGAAGTCAACTTGATGTCTTCCGAAAGAAAACATATCTAAAATTCTCAAAATTCTAAGGAATATCATTTTTGAATATTTCCTTTCAAAGTAAACTGGGCTTATATAGGTGAGAATATAGACAACTTGTTGGACCAAAAGAACCAATGAGCCTGATCAGAAAAACCTTTAAGTCCCACAGACATTACAACAACTGAAGTAGTCTGCAACAGCTGAAGACATCAACTGATAACAAGGTCTGAAGACAAAGTCTGAAGTGAAAGAGCTGAAGACAAAGTCTAAAGTGAAAGAGCTGAAGACAAAGTCTGAAGTGAAAGAGCTGAAGACAAAGTCTGAAGTGAAAAAGCTGAAGACAAAGTCTGAAGCTAAAGAACTGAAGACAAAGTCTGAAGACAAAAGCTAAAGACAAAGACTGAAGACCAAGTTTCAGATGTTGTCACAACAGTTGAAGAAGACCTCTTCAGTAGTTGTGATGGTTTCCTTTCAGTAGTTATATTTTCCTTTCAGTACTTGTAGTTTCAGTAGTTTTAGTTTCATCTTGTACTTAGCATACTCTGAGATGTTCTCAGTTGTGAACATTCTCAGTAGTTTGCTTACTTTCAGTTGTTTGTAATAATTCTGTTAGATGTCACTATCAAGTGACATCAGCAGACGTCACATTCCTCTATATAAGGAATGTTGACCTAATTGTAAGGTGTGCAGCTATAGCGAAACTTAGCAAAGCTTAGCGGCCGCCATACCGAAGCATTTGTGCATGAATGATATTATCCCTTTTGCAGAAAACCCTCTTTCTCTATAACCGTGTACTGTTCCATTGAATATCTATTGTGTTCTTGTTATTTTTGTCTAATTCTTGTTCTAATTCCGCTGCGATTCAACTCTAATTGATCAAACTTAGATCACTGATCCTGACAAATGGTATCAGAGCGGGTTAATCATTGATCGGTTTAACAATTGATCATTGAAACTGCTATTTCAATATCTAAAGTTTGATCGAATTAGCATATTTGCAAGAATTGGTTATAGAGATTGGTCTTCTGCTGCTTCTGGTTAGTCAATTTGAGTTTCTTCTTGGTTCATATTGAGTTTGTTGTGTTTTTGTGCTAAATCTGTTGAAACTTGATTGAATTGGTTTGAATCTGAGAATGACTACTCCTTCTAATGACCCTCACAATACTAGCTCCTCAACCAAGCCTCCGATGCTGGTTAGGAGTGAGTATAACATATGGCAACGAAGAATGCTCCATCACCTGTCTGTTAACAGTTCAGGTTGTTGGACATCTGTGGTTCACGGTCCACACAAGCCTATGGTGAACAATCCGGAGACCAACCAAATGGTTCCGAAGAAGAAGGAGCAATACTTAGATGAAGATCGTAAACTGTTTGAGATTGATGCTAAAGCCCATGGAATTCTGGCCATGGCACTGCCTAATGAAATCTATTCTGGGCTTATGCATCATGAAACTGCTCATGACCTCTGGAAAGCTTTGAAGGAACAATTCGGAGGAACTGATGAGGTCTTAGCAAACAACAGAGAAATCCTCGCCCAACAATATGAGACATTCTCTCATAGGAAGGGGGAGACACTGACTCAACAGTTTGAGTGTTTCTCCTGCTTGATCTCTGAGCTGAAAATGGTCAAGCATGAGTATACTAACAGCCAGATGAACAACAGATTCCTCAGATCACTGCCTGAGAGATGGGACACATACACCATTGTCCTACGCTCCAGTGCAAATCTGGATAGCCTATCTCTCACCCAACTCCATGGGAAACTGCTTACATTTGAAAGAGAGATAGAGCAGAAAAGGAAACTGGCATCATCAGGAAAGCTCACTGATGACTTTGTACTAGGGAACACTGCCTTGGTCGGTCATGAGTCAGAATATGCTGGATCAGAAAGCCATTATGATGAGCATATAGATTTCTCTTCAAACAGTTCTGATCATGCATTTGTTGGTGTTGACAGTCATTCTGGGTGTAATAGTGATAATTTATGCTTTATCATGGATGATTTGATGGGTATTGCTGATGATGATTTAGAAGAGATGGATATTTTGAGCCAAATGGCCTTGATATGTTCTGAATCATGCATAGCTGCCTTTGTCTCTATTAGAGAGGCAAATGTAGATTTAATCAATCAAAATCTTGAGCTTGAGAAAACTATTTTCAAAAGAAAAGCTGAGTATGAGTCTGCTCTTAATGACAAAGGTGATGAGATTTACAAGCTTAAATGCCAACTTAATGATGAAAAGGCTAATGTAGAGGTCATACTTGAGAACCACAGAAGTCTCAAAGAGACACTTGCAGCTACCCAAGTTGAGTGTGACCGCTGGGTAACATCCTGCAAGGGATTTGAAATGCTTCTCAGCAAGCAAACAGCTTCAAATGTGAAGTTTGGAATAGGTTACAATCATACTGCACCACCTACTGATTTTACTTCAAAATCAATAGTAAAATCTGAAGGTGAAAGTAATTTCCAAACCACATCATCATGTGATTCATCCTCAAATGATAATACAAAATTAGAGGATGAAGTCAGTGTTAAGATCTCAGCAAATCAATTGCCTGATGGTTTAAATGCTGATAAACACATGAAGCTGAGCAATTCAGATGTTGTCGCTCAAAGTACTCCAAGTACTGAAGGGCAAGTCACAACATCTGAAAAGCATTTCAAATCTGCTGAAATAAAAGGATTAACAACTGCTGAGGAATCTATCATACGGTCTTTCAGGACGGATAGAGAACAGCTGAAGAACAAGTCTTCAGTTGTTACCGATCCTTCAGTACTTAACACAAGAACTGAAAGGAGGAAAGTATTTAAGATCACACCTTCAGTAGTTTCCACTTCAGCAGTTGATCAATCCAAGATGAAGAATAAGCCATATGAAATATGTGGTAAATTCAATCATCTATCTGATGAATGCTGGTACAAAAAGGGTTCCAAACTCAACAGAGATAAGCTCATTAAAGAAGAGATTAATAAAATGAAAAATGAGTTTGAGACCAAGTTTGTACCACAGTCATCTCAAACTGATAAACCCATGGCCTCGCCAAAATCCAAAAGAAGGATGGGGTTTATCAGAAAACAGCTGATCACATACAAGAGAAAGAAAAGTGTTGAAACTCAAAAGCCTGATGAAGAAAAATCATTGGAAGATCTGATTAAAGAAGCTGATGAAGCTCACAGCAGATCAATGGACAGAATAATAGACCAACTCTTCAGACAGGGCTTTGATACAGCTACATTAGACACTGAGATCAGAAGGCTGGAGATTAAAGAGATACAAGAAAGATGGGCCAGTTACAGTGTGATGGAAAGGGAGAGGTTGGAGATAATGATCAGGTTTATTGCAAAATACTTGGGAAGATCATTAATTGAGATTAAATCATGGACCAGAGACAGTATTCTGGCAATAACCACCAGAATCTGTGCTTCTGAAGCATTCAATAAGGGGTTGATTATCGAAGCCTTAGATGAAGCAGGTGCTGGGAAGAGAACTGATATGGCCAAGCTTTCCAAAGCCAAACTTACCATAAAAATGCTAGATCAGCCTTCCCAAACTCCCACTCAAAAACAACCAACCCCACAACTCTCCAAACCAATCCCTAAACCTAAACTTAAACCAACTCAACCCTCAAAACCAACTCCCTTACCCCAAAAACCACCTCAAACCACATCCAATGATGCACCCAGAAGGAGGAGAAGGGTGTTGAGGATGGAAGAAGAAGAAGAAGAAGATGATGAAGAAGACAGTCTGCCAATCTCTGCTGTTCTAAAAATACCTGAGCCCAGAAGTCAACAAATGATCACACCAGACTTTCAGAGGCAAATGGTGAAAGTTAAGATTGAAGAAGAAGAACAGCAGAAACAACACGATGAGCAACTTTTGAAGATGGTTGACAAAGAGTTTCCTCAGTCATCATCTATACAAGCCATGAAGAAACACGCTCAAAGGCTGTATGCTCTCAGGTATACCTTTCAATATCAAAAGGAGAGAGTAAGGATTTGGCCAGACCCCAGGGTTAGTTCTAGAATTCATAAGAAATCCATACCAAGTAGATACAATGGCCAAGTGAGAAAGACCATAGATGCTGTTATTATGTTGGCTATTGTAGTCTCACCCTGGGAGATACTTGAAGACTTCAAGAGAGCCTACAAGTCAAAGATGACCCCTCAAACTCTAATGGAGAACAAAATGGTCAAGAAGGGGTTGTTATACAAGAGGCTTGAAGAGATCAAGAAAAATGAACTCCAGTTGTTATTAGAAGGGACTCACCCAGATGAATTTGTTTACAGAGAGATAACAACTGTTAAGTTGAAAAATGGAAAGACAATAAGTACCTATCAGAGTACTATGGCCCAGAGTTCTTCTTCGAAGGAGAAGCAGAAGAACTCACTAAGGAGGAACAAGTTGTTCTCCTTGAGGCCTACGTCAGAGAGTCTTATAGACTCATCAATGGGAAGTAGGTTTCATGGTTGGGATAACAGCTCTGTGTCCAGTTCCCCAAGACAGAGTTCCCTTCCATCCTTTGACATTCACATCTACTGAAACCTGTTCCCTGGCCTGTGCTTATCTGATATCTCTGAAGCTGATCAAGAGAGTATTTCTACCAAGAATAAGTGGGACCTCAATAAGCTTAAAGGTTTTGGCTGCATTGGTTCAGGGGGAGTTTGTTGGACCAAAAGAATCAATGAGCCTGATCAGAAAAACCTTTAAGTCCCACAGACATTACAACAACTGAAGTAGTCTGCAACAGCTGAAGACATCAACTGATAACAAGGTCTGAAGACAAAGTCTGAAGTGAAAGAGCTGAAGACAAAGTCTGAAGTGAAAGAGCTGAAGACAAAGTCTGAAGTGAAAGAGCTGAAGACAAAGTCTGAAGTGAAAAAGCTGAAGACAAAGTCTGAAGCTAAAGAACTGAAGACAAAGTCTGAAGACAAAAGCTGAAGACAAAGACTGAAGACCAAGTTTCAGATGTTGTCACAACAGCTAAAGAAGTCCTCTTCAGTAGTTGTGATGGTTTCCTTTCAGTAGTTATATTTTCCTTTCAGTACTTGTAGTTTCAGTAGTTTTAGTTTCATCTTGTACTTAGCATACTCTGAGATGTTCTCAGTTGTGAACATTCTTAGTAGTTTGCTTACTTTCAGTTGTTTGTAATAATTCTGTTAGATGTCACTATCAAGTGACATCAACAGACGTCACATTCCTCTATATAAGGAATGTTGACCTAATTGTAAGGTGTGCAGCTATAGCGAAACTTAGCAAAGCTTAGCGGCCGCCATACCGAAGCATTTGTGCATGAATGATATTATCCCTTTTACAGAAAACCCTCTTTCTCTATAACCGTGTACTGTTCCATTGAATATCTATTGTGTTCTTGTTATTTTTGTCTAATTCTTGTTCTAATTCCGCTGCGATTCAACTCTAATTGATCAAACTTAGATCACTGATCCTGACAAAACTTAAGACACCATGTTTGAGAAAATAATCTTGAAATTAATTTAAGAAAATCTACTCAAAGTTAATCATCCCAATAGCTGATACAAGATATTTAAATCTTTGTTCATCAAAAGTTTTTGTTAACAGATCGGCATACTATTCATTTGTGTTAACTTTGACTAGTTTTATCAATCCCTTTCAAAATTCTCTCTTATCAAACGATATCTGATATTGATATGCTTTGTCTTAGAGTGTTGTATAGGATTCTCTGTGATAGCGATAACACTGTTGTTGTCTATATGGATGGGTGTCTCTTTAAAGTTGAATCCATAGTCCAGCATCTGATTCTGAATCCAAAGCACTTGAGCACAGCAGCTTGCAGCAATAATGTATTCGGCTTCAGTAGTTAATGCAGACACACAGGAATGTTTCTTGCATTGCCATAAGACAATCCTTCCACCAAGGAATTGACACCCCCTAAATGTAGACTTAGCAGTCATGTTGCAGCCTCCATAGTCACTATCTGTATAGACATATAGATTGAAGTTAGAATTCTTTGGATACCAAAGGCCCAGTGTAGGAGCACCTTTGAGATATCCAAGAATCCTCTTGATGGTAACTAGGTGTGACATCTTAAGGTTGGCTTGATATCTTGCACAATATATATGACAAATATGATATCAGGCCTTCTGGCTGTGAGGTACATAAGAGACCCAATCACAACCCTATAGAGATGTTCATCAACACACTCCCCCTCAAGATCATGTCCTAGGGAGTGGTTTCTAGCTATGGGTGTCTTAGCAACCTTGCACTCAGTCAGATGAAATCTTGAAAGTATGTCTTGCACATACTTTAACTGGTTTAGGAAGATGCCATTATCAACCTGCTTCACTTGAAATCCTAGAAAGAATTTGAGTTCTCCCATGACACTCACTTCAAATATATTCTTCATCAGCTTCTCAAAGTCTTTACAGAGCTTTGGACTAGGTGACCCAAAGATGATGTCATCTACATAAACTTGAACCAGCATCAAGTCATTCCCTGCTCCTTTAATGAAGAGTGTGTTGTCAATAGTACACCTCTTGCATCCATGCTGAACAAGGTACTGTGACAGTGTCTCATACCACTTCCTTGGAGCTTGATGTAGCTCATAGAGAGCTTTGTCAAGCTTGCAGACAAAATCAGGATGATCTAGGTCTGCAAAGCCAGGTGGTTGCTTGACATAAACTTCCTCATCTATCACACCATATAAGAACGCACATTTGACATCAAGTTGGTAGACCTTCAAATCCTTGTATGCAGCAAAAGCAAGGAATATACTAACAACTTCAAGTCTTGTCACAGGAGCAAAAATGTCTGTGTAGTCATTCCCTTCTTCTTGTGTGTACCCTTGAACAACTAGTCTTACCTTGTTCTTGATGACAAGTCCTCCATCATCCTTCTTATTCCTGAAAACCCACTTGGCACCTATTGGTGTCCTCCCATGAGGAAGAAGGCATAAGTTCTAAACCTTTTGTCTTTTGAATTGAAGCAACTCCTCCTGCATTGCTTTAACCCAACTTTCATCCTTCAGAGCCTTAGCAACCTTCTTTGGCTCAATCTGGGACAGAAACAAGAGTATAGACAAACATTTTTGTCATGGGTTTGTCCTCTTGCTCTCACCCCTGTCTTAACATTTCTAATGATATTTGTGGTGGGATGTGACTTGTGGATTATCAGTTGAGGAATCACAAAAAGTTGGTTGGACAGATCCGGTGATTGAGTATCATCCACCACATCAATACACTTATCAAAAGAAACTTGATCCAATGAGTGTGTGACATTATTGATGTTGTCTTCTATGGAGTGGTTATCAGCATCAAGAAATTTTGGATCACTATCACCACCTCCATCTCCTCCTATATTGGAAACCCCTTCATTTGAGTTTTGTGCCTCTGTGCTGGAATTTATAAGCACCTCAGAAGTATCAGCTGAAGAGTTTGACATGGTTATGCTGACAGAATTTCCAACTGCAGGGCTAGTTACCACTAGAGCTGAAGTAGTTTTCTGACTTGGTCTTCTCAGCTCAAATCTTGGGTCTGGATCTTTTATTGATAAGCTAAATATAGATCCTGATACATCTTCACAAGATTTGTTAAAAAAATTGGTAACTAAATCAAGATCAAACAACCAATCAAAACCAGAACCTTTCACACTGGGTCTGTGCTCATTGAAGGTCATATTGGCTGACTCCTTAACTACTCTAGTTTTGAGATTGTATACTCTATAAGCCTTAGCTAGGGAAGAGTATCCAATAAAGTGTCCATCATCTGATTTCTCAGCAAATTTGGCTATCTGATCTTTGGTATTCAAGATGGTGCATGGACATCCAAATGATCTGAGGAAACCAATAAAAGGTCTCCTTTAGTGTCACAGCTCATAAGGAGTCTTACCATGAGTTATGATTACTAAAACTCTATTTTGCACATAGCAGGCAATGTTGATTGCCTCTGCCCAGAAGGTGATGGGCAATTTAGAGTCAGAGAGCATGGTCATTACAACCTCAATAAGTGTTATGTTTCTCCTCTCAGCAACACCATTTTGCTGAGAAGTATTGGGATTGTAATACCTTTTCATCACAAAATGTATCAATGATTTGGTTCTTGAATTCTGATTTTGACCTTGTGAGCACGTTGATTCTTAACTTTCAAAATGAAGTTTCTCAAGATCTCATGGGTCTCATCCTTAGTTTTAAGAAAGAAGACCCAAGTGAATCATGTGAAATCATCTATGATCACTAGGCAGTATGAAGTTCTTTCTAAACTCATTACACTGGTGGGGCAAAAGAGATCCATATGTAATAAGTGTAGGGGAGTAGTGATGGAGATTTTTTTCTTTGGCTTATGTGACACTTTGTGTTGCTTCCCTTTCAGACAAGCAACACAGTTATCATCACTTGTAAACTTTTTCTTTGGCATTCAAGTTACCAAATCATTCTTAATAAGTTTATTCATGTTTTTAAAGTTCACATGGCACATTCTTTTATGCTAGAGGAAAGACTCATCACTATTGGCTTTAGACAGAAAGCAAGAAACTTCTCCAGATGGGGAGGTTTCCTGCAAATCCATCTTGTACATGTTCCCTTTTTGGGGGCCCTAAGCAGGATGCTCTTGAGGAATGACCATCCCGGGTTTGAGAACAATAAAGAGCATATTATGACTCTGATCATAAAATTGAGATACATTCAAGAGATTGTATCCAAGCTCCTTACATATTTTACCTTCTCAATGCTAAGCTTGCTATTTATGACCCTGCCCCTTCCAGTGATATAACAACTTGATTCTCCTCCAAAAGCAACTGGCCCTTCATCAATTTTCTCAAAATTTTGAAGCAAAGAGCCATTGCCTGTCATGTGCCTGGAACAGCCACTATCAATGATCCATACATTTTCCTTGGTCTTCAGCTGTTCCTGCACAGAAAGAGATGGTTAGTTATATTTGGAAACCCAAGCCTCATTGGTCTTAGGCTTATCAAGGTGAACTAAAGATAGTTCAATAGTTATTGATCCTATATGTAAACTCTGAGGATCATTTGCTGTTGTTGATGAAGAACTTTCAGTCACATGGCCTTCCTTCATCTTCCCATCTTTGGAAGAGTAGACTTGGCCTTCAAGACTTCGAAAGTTTTTATGACTTCAAAAGTTTTGGAGACTGGACCTTCGAAAGCTTTTGCATCCACTACAGTAGACTTTAGTACTTCGGAAGCATCCTTTTTTTCCGAGACAAAAATTTTTTCGAAGGTAATTTTCCACCTATCTTCTTCTTTGCTTTGGAGCTTCCGAGAGGAAAAGTTTTCCCATCCGAAGATATCTTCTTCTTCTTCTCAGAAGTTTTCTTTTTGATCATATGAATGGTACTCTTGGGATTATACATGCAATCCTTAGCAAAATGAGAGATACCACCACACATGATGCATTCAACTGGCATACTTCTAAGAGGCTTCTTTTGAGTAGAAGGCTGAGCTAGATCTCTTTCCACTTCGTTCTTCATCTTCACAGATGATGTAGCTGTTGGGTCTGAAAGATAGTCTAATATTATCAACACAGTCAAAGTCAACAAAAGTCAAAGTCAACGCAAAAGTCAAACCAAACATGTTCGAGACGAAGAATCGAGACAAGACTTTGAAGAAGTTATAGACTAAGGGATTTTAATGTAATAAATATATTTTGTGTCAGCAAAATATATTTAGTCTTTTATTAGTCTTTTAATGCTTTATTTGTAAATTTCTAGTTAAGTATAAATCTAGGGGGCTAAATGTCATTAAGTCTAATTGTCATTAGACGATAAATAACTAGAGTCATTAGAGTGTTGTCAAGCTGGCAAGAGCATGATTTGAGGGTTTCCACGTAAGTAAAATCAGAGGCAAAACAAAGTGGATCAAAGGGGGTTTTCATGAGTGTTCTTTATTATGTTCATCCAAGTTCTTCATATTTTATCATTTTGATCCAAATCTTCATTGTTATTTGATTGATTCAAGTGCTCTTAGGACTAACAGTAGCAGACTTTTTAGGGTGAGGCTTGCTCTTGGAACTGGATGGTTCAGGCTGTGCAGTAGTGGTGCATATTTTATCAACCTTCTTTTCTTGACCAGGATGATTTGAACATGAACTAGGACTCCTGATACTAGAGTCCATAGTTGAGTTTTTAGTCTTAACCACATCAAACCCAACACAGATAAAAACTTGTTTTTGCTTGGAGTTGAAAGTCTCCTTGATCTCTTGGGCTTTCTTTGATTTTCTCTTGGCTGCCCTGATCAAGTTCTTACTTGCAGACTTGGTCAATCCTGATTCTTTCTTCTCTTCAGGATAGTAGTGACCCTTTTTAGGATAACCCTTCTTACTCACTTCAGGTTCATCCTTCATTATCTCCTTTTCATCTTTATTCTCTTCTTGGATAGGATCATAAGGGGCAACTCATCTTGACAAGTTTCACCCCTTGGACATCTTACAAATAGTAGTGTGTGTGGAGGAGCTATCTCACTTGAACCGAGTCCCTGTGTTTTCTGATAACAAATCTTCACATGGAAGGATGAGGATATTATGTTCTTGAAGGTTTCCTCTTCAAGAACATAATTTTCTGCCTCGGCTTTGCTGATCACAAGCTCAACCTGGCATTCAGTTAACTTGGTTATAAGATCTTTGATTTGAGTCCTGTAGTTTGTGTGCTCATGCTTAAGAGTAGAAATTGTTTTCTCTAAATCTTCTATTTTAAATTTATAATCATTTTCCGCTCTTTTGAAATCAGCTTTTAAAATATTCAAGGACTCAAGATCATATCTCACTTCCAAGTTGTAGGACCTATACATGTTAACTTTAGAAATACGTTCAGGTGTAAAAAGATGTTCTAATACCTTGGCTTCTACATGGTCTGCCATCAGTGCTTGGTTGGAAGAAACATCTTCAACCTAAAAGTTCCAGTTAAAGCCTCCTTCTTTAACAGGAACAGCAGCTTGTTGTTTTGGTTGGCTTGGCTTCTCAGATCTGGGAGCTGCATCAGTGTAGTTTGGTGTGGGTTGTGCTTGGCCACCATTTGTCCTTGGTGCCTTGCACTCCTTAACAAAGTGTCCAATTTAGTTACAGTTGTAACACTTCACCTTGTTTTTATCCAGGCCAAACTTTCCACTAGCCACATTGCTTGGAAACTTTCTTGTTGTTCTCTTGTAGAATTTTTTGGCTCTATAAGTGAGAAGACCATTTGCTGGACTATCTCCATGTATTCCAAATGATCTGGATGGATGCAATCCAAGTCTTCAAGAGTGAAGAGAAAGTTGCCACAACTTTCATCAGCATACGCAAAGGCTTGTGATGAGCTTGTCTATTGGAATGGGCTTCCTTGGATGTAGCTCTCCCTTGGTGTCTCAGGGAAGGTGATGAAAGGGCCTTTTGTGGGTTGTCAGGAAAGCAGATGAGATGATGTTATGGTTCTCTGTTGTCCCTTTTGTTTTCTTTAGCCTCATTAGACCCCTCATACATGAGCTTTAGTGCATCCTAAAGTTGCTTAGCAATTTTGCACTTTTGATTTATGTCTATCTTCTTTTAATCTTCTTCAGAATAGTCAGCCACTTCCTTTAGTATCATCCCACCACCAGCAGTAGCTGAAGTGGTGCTTGGGATATGAAGTCTTATGGCAACTGATCTCCATATCCTGCTGTCTTAAGATTTGATGAAACCTTCCATACGTTGGCACCAAGTATCAAAGTCATCAGGAGTGATCAGTGGAGATTTTGTCATGGTACCAGTTTCCATATTAGCTTTTGAAAGAGCTGCCATTTGAGCTGGTAAGTGTATTGTCAAACTAAAGGGATTTAAGATGGTGAGATCTTACAATCAAGAGCCTAAAAAGCTCTGATACCAATTGCAGGACCGAGGCAGGGAGGTCAATGCAACAGTTTCATAATGTTTGGAGAGAGTTACCACACTTAGCAGATCAAACAGGGAACCGATTTAATGGTTAAACAAAGAACATAAGTAAAAGATCAAAACAACAATAATAAGGTTTTCAAAAATGTTGTATATTGCTCTCAAGTTTCTTTTACAAAGTGTTACAAAGCTTAATCAAATGACAAATACTTGAGACACTTTATACTACATCCTACAACCATACTTTGAAGGCCAGCTGGAAACACTAATCTAGACACAAGATCAATGTAGAGTCAAAAGGCAGATTGTCTTTTGACTGGTGCCTATGAGATGCCAAAGCTCACATCCTAATATATTATAAAAAAGATAAAAGTACAAGAGTGGAAAGTTATAGACTCTAAGACCATGTTATACAGTTGATAAAAGTATGGATGTTTCACCAAAATGGCAGCGGAAAGTGGTTCAGCTTTTGTCAAAAGTAAGTCAGAGAAAGCATGTCTTCTCTGTCTTCCGAAGAAATCAGTCCCTTGGCTTCGGAAGACTTTTTCTTGAAACTTCGAAAGACTTCATCTTTGGCTTTGGAAGAAGTGGTCTTTTGGCTTTGGAAGATTTGATACTTAGTATAATTCATTGAGTTATATCAAATCTTACGAAGTAACTTCCTTGAACTTCACATGTGCATGCTGAGAGCTCTTTGGTTGCATCAACCTCTAAGTGTAATCCTTACAGAAAGTAAGTAAAAGTAGGACTGTGAAGACTCACCTTAGATGCGTAGGAAAACCATGAAGTGTAAAAGCCAAAAGCTAATCGTTACCTAACAAAGTTAGGTCCATGAGTATGTGTACATAATGGTCAAGATAAACCCCGTTGTATCCAAACAACATAATTGTTAGCGTGTTTGAGAAATGTTTGACAAGTTTAACCAAGTTGACTTTTTGACCAAAGTTGACCGGACTGACCCGACAACCCGTTGGGTTTCAGATAGACTTTCGAACCTCAAAAACCCAAATAACCCGAACCGATTAACTCAAAATCTGAATAGCCAGATTAACCCATATTTTAATTAAGTAAATTGTATGTATACACTTGTTTAGAGTGTCCAAATTGATCAAATTGTTTGTACACTAATATATATTTAAGCACATTTTATAACTTATACAAGTAAACT
Organism: Flaveria sonorensis; assembly: GCA_025506505.1. NCBI lineage: Eukaryota > Viridiplantae > Streptophyta > Magnoliopsida > Asterales > Asteraceae > Flaveria > Flaveria sonorensis. Next base: position 31,523 of record JACCIY010001496.1, read on the forward strand.
AATTTAAATGCACTAATTTTATAAGATTTCAAATGAAACTCACTAAAATATACTAAATTAAGTATATTGTTTAATACCCGAAACTCGACCCGAAACCGATTGTTATTCGGGTCGGGTTTCTAGTAGACTTTCAACGTTAGAAAACCCGAATAACCCGAACCGATTAACCTAAAACCTGGATAACTAACCCGATCAGCACCCCTCGGTGACTCAAATAAGTAAAAACATGTTTAGTCATATTCAAATAGCTCAAATAATGATTCACATAAAGTTTCATGTCGGAAATCTATTTTTGGAAAGTATGACGTCATTACACATGTGCAATCCTTTTTAGATTATGAATCATATCACAACAACCATCTCAATTCTATATGTAACACATCCAACAAGTATCTATAACATGTTGACATAACCAAGAAACTTCATCATACCCAAAGTTTCCTAATTTAAAACGTAAGAACACAAGTTGCACAAATTTCGTTCAAACCTCCTAAAATGTTCCTACGATCATTTCAACTTCAATTACATCATCATATCATGTTCTAGACATATCATATTCAACATGTATCACATCAAGTCACAAAAGTTTTCATAAATAGCAAGCATGTTCATACGATGCGTTTTTCACCATTCGATTATTCCCAATCCATTCTTATGCCCTAAACATCATATAAAAATTATCATATCTCATCAAACATGCATAAATCATTATCTATAAACTAACTTACCCAAAAAGTTTCCTATAATGGAAAGTACTCGAAAACCGAGTCAAAATCAAAAATTCAAAACATGAATTTTCATCCACTAGCATCAATTAACATCCTAAAACCATAAATTCAATCCAATTTCATCAAAATCATTTAATTTCTACAAAAGCCCCAAATTAAAGTTTCCTTAATAGGTAAGCCTTGGTTTTTGATCAAAATGATACAATTTCACAAAATCAATCCGTACAAACATCATTATATTGAATACTAACACATAATCCATCACTAATTTCAACCAATTTCAAGTTTTGACTTGTTTGGATCATCTAAGGTTCATGTTCATCATAAGGATCAAAGAACATGAAATCAAACATAAAATTTACTTGAAATGTTTAGATGATGATCCCTAGCACGCATTTGATGCAAGAAACGATGGAAATCACCACCAATATGCAAGAAGAAGATCAAAGAAGGTGTGTTTTGTGTGTATGTGTGTGTGTGATTGTTGCTAAAAAACTAAAGGGGAAAGGGACGACCAAATGGTGATTAGGGTTGGGGGGTTGGGTTTTATACTTTTTTCTTACAAGAAAGGCCCCTGAAACCACAAAATGCTTACATAATATCAAATAAACATTAATAACATGAAATAATAATTATTTTTCTAGTTCAAAGTCATTTAAATAATTTTTAGGCTTTAAAAGCCGAAAATGCGCGAAAACGCGTAAATGTTAGAAAATTTCCAATTTTCGCAACTAAGCTAAACATTTAATCACATAAACACATAACACATAATTTCGTACCAATTACGATTGCTTGATAACTATTTTGACAAATCATCAATGTTCGGGGACAGACGTGTGTCCGATTAGGCAATTCTCCGAATTACCGTTACGTGAAAGGTTCGTAAATGTTTATGCAATAAATTACGCATTTAAGCAAAGAACATTAAATGCATGAATGTATGATCGGAAAATCATGTTCTTGTTGATCGAAATGTGACCTGAAAATGCCGAGTGTCATATATAACTCTATTCTTATTTTAATATATTATAATATATATTAAAATATATCAAGTATGATAACTATTTTGTTCTTCACTGCTTTTTTTTAAGTTTGAATTCCTTTAAATTTAAATTATATTATATTTTCTTTTTTATTATACAAGATACCTAAATTAAAAGAATTTGTAATCAATCGTTCTAATGCAATTTCATGTTTGTCTACACTTATTTTTATATCAACATGATGTCATTTTCAAAAAAATTCCAGTTAAACCCTTGCTACCTAGTTATTCTTTACACAAAATCCACCTGTCACGAAGCACGTATAACTACCCTGGTTAGAATACATTTTACAATAAAACTACCCAACAAGAACAAAAATGTATGTATACTATAAAATTATTTATGTTTGATTCAATTTTGTTTTTTCTTTATAACATTTCATATACAAATTTTATAAAATTTTGAATATAAAGATGTGATCTTCTGATATGTACATACGTTCCTATATGAATTTTATTTAAACGAACGTACCAGGTTCGCTTCGCACACATTCATAGGGGACGTCACAGATTAGAGTGTATCCTTTCGAACTTTTTTCCTCCTTTCTAAGAATCAAAAGTCGTCAACGCAAGTTCAACATTTTAGTTTTTACCATACTTTTTTTTGGTGAAAGCTCGGATTGAAAACATACACGTACAACATCCATGACACATCGCTCGAGTAAACTCTGTGTTATTTTATACATTAAAACCCAACATCAATGAGCACTAGTTGAGTTTTTAATATTTTAATATTAAAATTAATTTTTAGATTTTTTTTAGTTATAACTTTTAAATATAATATTTTATAACTTCTGAATAAACCATTATGATGGGCTTATCATTTTTATTACTTTTTCGATAAATTTATCTAAAATCGAGTCGGGTAAATATAGTTTTGATGTATAGATTGGTTTTTCTTATAACTTTGATGTATAATATTTTATAAAATTTTGATTATACCGTTGTGTCGTGCTTACAAACGTTGATGAATGGTAACTCACTTTGCACGAGTACTTTGGGTTGATTAGGGGTGCAAACGAGCCGAGCCACTTACGAGCTACTCGAGATCGGATCGATAAAAAGCTCGAGACGAGCCGAGCTTTATCGAGCCCGAGCCGAGCCCGAGCTTGAAAAAAAGTTCATATAACTATCGAGCCTGAGCCCGAGCTTTACGTATTAAGCTCAAGCCGGCTTGCGAGCCTAAACGAGCTTTTTATATATATATATATATATTTTTATTTAATTTATTAAATTTATTATAAAAAGAATATTAATTTTATATAAAGTTATGATAAAACACAATTAAATAATATGTATAATGTTATATAAAATATATAATCACACACACACACACATATATATATATATATATATATCAAAATTAAATATAAAAATATTAAAAATAATATATAAATAAATAAACGAGCCGAACCGAGCCGAGCTCGAGCTTTGAAAATAAGCTCGAAACGAGCCGAGCTTTAAAAACAAAGCTCGAAACGAGCCGAGCTCAAGCCTATATGAGCTCGGGCTCGGCTCGGCTCGGCTCGTTTGCACCTCTAGGGTTGATTATTTTAATATATTAATATATTGTTTAAATTTTTAATTTTATATACGTTTCAATATATATTTTATTCAAATTTCGAGTCAGGTCAAATATAATATATACTTTTTAACGTTAAATAATGTGTTGGTTTTCTTGCATAACTATTGATGCATAAAGTTTATAAAATTTTTACATATAACGTTGTATCATACTTATTTGTTCCGATGTGAGCTTTATTCAAAGTCGATTTGTGTCAATGCTCACTAGATTCGTTGAAAATCTATTTGTAAAACACTTTTGTACCAAAAACACAACAATATTTCATCAAGTCCAAACACACCCTCAACTGTTTTGTGACAATGAATTCCACCGGTTATCATCGGTTTGCAATGAATGGAAAACATGTAATATTACATGTTTGAAAGAGGAAAATAGAATTATTATTTATTTGTGAACTAGAAGAAGGGCGACGCGTCGGTGCCGACGGTATCACGCCGACAGGTTGACTAACTTAAATCCTCAATCACCCATCTAGACATTATAAAAAAATCCCAAGTAATTCAATTTATTATATTTAAATTTGTTGATTTCTATATTATATAAAAATAGAGCAACCGATCACACTTATATATATAATAAAAACAAATATCAAACATCTAAAATTCTAAGTATTATCGCAATATTAAATAAATTATTATCTAGGTGTCCAGTTTGTTCCATTCTTGTAAAATCTTTTTTATATATGTTCATTTTTATTTTATTTTATTTCTGCGTAGTACATTGGGCACAAAAATAGTTCACGTTATCAAAATACTAACGGGGTTGACTTTCAGTTAGTAAATGATCATTGTAGGAAAATAAACTCAAAGTTGAGATTGCATTTAAACATTTTCTTGTTTGTGATTAATCGCTATCAATAAATGAAAGTTAAGATTATTAAAATCCAATAACCCTTAATAAAACACCGAATAAACTTAGTTTATTAGCTGAATATTCCATTCTTTCTTTGTATAATTCAAATCAAGCCAATTGGAAATACCTTAAATCTATTTCTGAAGTCCGTTCTTTAATCCATAACCGGCATATCCAATTTACTATCTATGATCATATATTGTAAATCTATACATTTTGATTACTTTTAAATAAACAACTTTTTATCCTTATTTAAATAAATAACTTTTAAACAAGAATATAGCATGGAAATTTTATAACGACTTTAGTTTTTTAACAGAGATGAAATATTTTATCATTATTATTGCTAGGGTAATGGGGCTAGTAATGCGTGTGTGTACAACGAGAGTATTGTTTCGTTCCACCGACGATGAACTTTTTATTTTATTTTCTTGCGACTCTGACATCGTGCTTCCAACGGGTATGCCTACATTTTTAATGTGTATTCATGCCTATGTAAAAGGTTTGATGTTATCTAAGAATAATTTAAAACATTCATGTTAAACTTATTTGTGTGATATGAGTATTGAATATTAATATTAAAAGCAAGTATATAAACAAATAAAGAATTGAACATGAGCATGTGTAATTGGTCCACCCCACATCAAATCTACAACGATAGATCGAACGAGTGTAGTTAAAGATACACAATGCATTCATTTGGGTCCGGCTTTTGTTTGCTTGTTTCGGTTGGTTGCATGGAGGCATGATGATGATTTGAGATGACATTTGGTCGATCTGGACATGATTCAGAACTTGTATAAAAACAAATTTAAATCATTAAATATGTACTGTTGATTATTACTAATATGTCTCGCAAGCTAAGCAGGAGAACGACATGGTCGAGTGGTGTAGATGTAGCTTAGTGAAGATACTAATCTCTCACAGGGAGAAAGCGAACAAGAATTTTTCTTCAAGATACAGTTTTGGGACAATTATTGAATTCAATTCGTTGTGTTTTGGGCAAGTGTGAAAAACTGGATTCACTAGTAGTTGACGTGATGTCGAGATCGATTATGGCACGACAAAATATTTGAAGGCAGATTCACAACCAAGTTTAGAGCCAGTCTAAAAAGTGTGATGTGCATTATTCACTGTCACAACAATATTATAAACAACGACAAAGAGAACTATAGAGTCACAACAATATAATAAACAAAGCCTAAGTCCGCCCAAAATTTAAATTAACAAATCGAACAATCAAGAAGTTTAAGTAAACCATTGTTACCAAGCTTAATTTTTGTTTTAGGCCGTACGGAGAGTGTTTAAATTAGACACACATGATATATTAATAAACCCTATAGGTTGAGGCATGTAAAACGTCTCAATAAGATTCACATGAGAATCATTTTAAGTGTTAATCCTGAGATAACACAAGAGAAAGTATTATTCAAACCATGGTAACTTTAACTATAGGACTAAAACCCTCACCATATCAACAATAAGTTGTTGTTGTTTCACATGCACATTAACATCAAATGCCTAAGATACGTAGACTTGAAATAGAAACCATTAAGGGTAAACTATACACTTTGGTGTTACTCATTCTAAATAGCTTTAGAATGTCTGTGAGTGTGAAATCTAACATACGTTTTACAAACACTTTTTGTTGATTTGAAAAATTCTGACCGATGAGAAGACACAAACATAAACATAAAAAGAAAGAAAGATTTTGTATAACAATACTAAATATCATTTCTATATCTAGAGTAACGATATATCTATCTATACTAATAAAATAAGCGTTTTGAAGACACATGACAAAAATCTACATCTCATAAATCAAAATTTTCCTCTTCTTTTTTCTAATAAATAATTATATTAATTACTAATCATATTACTTTTTTTTCATATTAAAAATATCCTTTTAAATACTATTTATAAATAAATAACTATTTATAAAATAAGAACTTTTTTCAAAACATCAAACATTTTTAGGATACGAAATATTATAAAACATCTGTTTTAAAAAATAAACTTATATGAAACGAAAATAATTAAACTTCAAAGTTTAATAAGAAAATTTTAAAAAGTGATATTTTAAAAAACAATTTATTTTGAAACAAAATATTAAAAACAACTGATTCCAAAAAACAAAAAAAAAAAAAAAAAAAAAAAAAAACAAAAAAAAAAAAAAAAAAAAAAAGTTTAGAAACTGATATCATCATTTATTATATAAAGTCCTAACTCGTACATAGTTTCAATAGTAACATGTATTAAAATATTATTTTATAATTAACCGTGTAAGATACATCGTACTAAGCTAGTATTATACATATTCTAGTGTTCTGATGAAAATAAGAGATTCAAACAAATCAAGACTTTTCAGATTCCATGCGTAGATATTCTTCAAACAAGAATAACATGCCTTTTAGACCAAAATACTTTGAGCCTCAGAGTGCAAAAAAGGGTTGTGGTGATTGTTAAAACATGTAATCATTTGTTCTTATATTGCCAAGTCAGATTCAAAGTTTGTTTTATCTTTAGCTTGTTAGGTGTATTTTGTAACCAAATTTGTAATTTTATTCTAAAATATTGTTGGTGATGCTCCCAGAAAATATATTTCGCCATTAAAAAAAGTCTGTTGGTATCACCAACCAAAAAATTTCGAAAAAGAAAAACAATCACTTACGAAGATGGCATCTTACCCAACTAGTAAAAATTAATTAATATTCCGTTAGTAAATCCATCATTGTAATCTTAAGCTAAGAAGTTAGAATCTTTCAATAAAAGAGAGCTTGTATTGGTTTCTACATCCAATATTAGTTCATCCTCAAGTCTCTTTTACCCTTGTGCACCGCTCCATGTCTCTACATATCAAGGACTAAAACATTGTGATTTAAAGGTTATAATGGTCGGTTTTAGTTAGGGCTGGCATAACAGATCAGACACGACACGATAAGACACGATGATCTGACATGCTAGACACGAACACGACACGATAACTTATCGTGTCGTTTTTTTCAAACACGAACACGAACATGTTATGAAACAGGTTACACGAAATGACCTGTTCAAAAACCTGTTTAGGAATCAGTAGTGTATCTAGTTCAAACCCAACCATCCCCAAATCGATAATTGTAAAATCAGTAACCTTCAACTAAATAAAGCCTTACAAATCATAGTATTATAAAAACTGAATGTATTTCACAAACCAGAGTATATGTATATCATATTATTCAGATAACCTCCATAAATATTACAAAAACTGAAGATAAATATTTCCATTAAATCATGTATGTAATAGTGAAATAGGAATAATGCATATATTTATTTTAATAACATGGAGAACTAATCAAGTGTCAAACTTTTGGCTATAGTATATTATAGTGGATAATCATAAATCACATAAAAATAATCTTCATATGCAAATCCATGACAACAGCTATGTGAAGAACAGAATGATTGATCGATTCTTCAGCTCATCTGATCTGAATCGTCTCGCCTGCAAATCCGCCCTCGACAAGCTCGACACCCTCTCCGACGACCCTCCTCCTCCACCCCTCTTTACGGCGTCTCCTCCGCCTCCAACGTCGACTCTTCCTCCCCCAAAATCGCCGAACCCGCACTCGATTGCTGCTACTGTTTATCCGCCCTCCGCCTCATCCGCTGCGAGATCGACCTATTGAAAGAAATAGAATCACCATCCATCGTCTTCCGTCTCGTTGATTCGATTGCAAGGCACTCCGGCAGGGAGGCAGGTGGCAGAGCCGATGGAATGGTGGGTGAAGAGAGGCGGAAATCGGAAGAGAAGAGTTGTGGAGGAAGAGAAGCGGTGAAAGTGTGAATAGAAATCGAAAAGTGAAAAGAAACCTAATTAGGTTATGTTGTATGTTTATAATGTTATATGTATATTTAATTATTTTAAAATTAAATAATAAACAGGTTTCTTAACGGGTCATAACAGGTTAATAGGTACTTACCTGTTTAGACACGAAATTATCATGTCTTAACAGGTTGATCTGTTTAAGACACGAACCGGTTAAGGTTAAACACGAAACCTGTTAACTTCGTGTCGTGTCGTGTTAACAGGTCCGTGTCAGAAATTGCCAGCCTAGTTTTAGTGACGGATCCAGAAATATTTTTTATCGCGGGCGGAAATTTTTTTGGGGTCAGTTGTCTCTCATCAAATATTTAAATTATTTCAAACTAACTTTAACAATTAACACTAGAGCTGTAAAATGAGTTGATTAGCTCATGAGCTACTCATTATCGGTTCGTAAAAAGTTCAGATCGAGTCGATCTTAAACAATCCGAGCTCATATAAGGGCTCATTTAATAATCGAGCTCGAGCTCGAGCTTCATGTATCAAGCCCGTTCGTGTGCCTAAATGAGTTTTATATATGTAAGTTTTCTTTAATCTATTAAAATATATATTGTATAAATAACTTCTATTATAATTTTTTTGTTAAAAATAGTTGATCAATAAACGAGAGAGCCTAAGTCAAGCTCAAAATTAAAAAAAAAAGAATCAAACTAAAAAAGTTCGAGTCTTAGAATTAAAGTTATATATTAGCTCAGCTTAAGCCTTAAAATTAAAGTTCTACATGAACACGAGCTTGAGTTCTTAAGACAAAATGGGCACAACAAGAGCCTAGTCAAAGCTTTGGCTCGGTTGGGCTTCTCTACATTGTTGTTTAACACGTTGGTTAAAAATTTGTAGAATTTAGTAATTGTAATTTGGGTTTTGTTAATTGGGCTTCATAAGTTAAAAAGTCAAATACATTGTGGGCTTAATAACTAATTGTTTACTCCAGACTAGCGGTGGGCATAAAAACTGGGTTCGGATCCGACCCGGACTCGGGTTACGGTTAACCCGATAGAAGGTGTACCTGGGTTGGACCGTTTAAAACTCGTAGGTTGGAACCGGTTTTAAATTTTAAGTTTTTTAGCCAACCCGAACCGAACCCTCCCCGCCTGGGTTGAACCCGATATTAGATACACACACAAGAAAAGAAAGAAGAAAAAGAAAGCACTAACCCGGTATTGGACCCGATCCTACCCTACCCGGGTATACCGGTAGGTTTTGATGATGGTGAACCCAACCCTGGTTGGTACCCTGGTTCACCATACCCGGTACAAAAAAACCTGATTAGGCCAACAACCCGGTTTCGGATACGCCCCCTAGTACCCCCTTTTGTGAACCTCTACTTCAGACTTAAATGATCCAAAATAATTTTTTAATGGGCTTATCATCCAAACTAATTAATTGTGATTTTAATTTTCAAAAGTATTGGGTCAGTCTAAAATTTTTTGTTAGTGTCAATTTTTGGCTCAATATCTTACGAGAGTTCGTGAGGATTTGTTTAATATATAGCAATAAAAAAAGAATTTCATGAGATGCAGGCGACCGCATCCCAAACCACTAGACCCGCCCTAGGTTGGTTTCAAATACTAATACGCATTACGGTTAAAAGTAAGAGATTGTTTTTGTATACGTCAAAACCAATCACATTGGGTTTGCCCGAAATATGGTTTGCTTAGAGGATTCACAATCCACCCCCATCCTCATCTTTATAATTATACTAAAATCAGTATTTTTT